>JBAMBP010001140.1:0-284889 GCA_037044515.1 Phortica magna
TGTCTTTTTAAAAAAAAAAAAAAAAAAAAAAAAAAAAAAAAAAAAAAAAAAAAAAAAAAAAAAAAAAAAAAAAAAAAAAAAAAAAAAAAAAAAAAAAAAAAAAAAAAAAAAAAAAAAAAAGGTTCGGGTGGCAGCTTGTGTGGTGGCACTGGTGGTGGAGGCATAGGTGGTGGCAGCGTGGGTTGTGGCAGCACGGTTGGTGTTGAAAGCGCGGGAAGAGGCGATGGCAGACGACAGTGGGTCGTCGTCGTCGTCGTCTTTGGTGGTTTCGACCGGGGTGGAGGCAGCGTCGACGTCGTCGTTCGTCTTTATTGTTACTTAGTTTAGGCGATTAATGAATTGATTAGATTAAGGTGCTCGCAAGGCGTTCTTAGTAAATTTGGCTGGGTTTTGAATTTGCAACTGTGTAGGTTATATACAATTGAAAATATTCCGTTTCAGGTAACAAAGGCAACTTCACTTGGCTTACAGCACACAAATTGCAACTGATTTGTCATAAAAAATAGCAAATTAAAACATTTACATACAATTCCCCGCACGGCGCACATTTGGACAATTGTTCCTAAGCGTTACTGTCAGTGTTTCCCAAACTCGATGTTTTCAAGCTAACCGTACGAATTCTTGCTTCTGCTTCCTCTTTAAATCTTGGCAGTTAATTCAAAAACTAAAATGTCCAATTCGAATATCGAATTTTCAAAAAAAGAAAAGCAACTTCGACGAGCAAAATTAATTCTTTTGCAAATTGAATAGTGTTTCAAATAAAATCCAATAATTTATTGCATACTAAAAATCTTCTTTATACAATTAAAATGACGCTTAAATTACTTTAAAACTAGTCGAAAGTCTATGAGTACGGTCTAAAGTAATTGATCGATAAGGCACTTCTCGCGTCTGGGCTCGATTCGCGGCCGTTTTTTCATATAATTAACACCAGTTTCGCTGCTGCTGTTTAGAAGCTCATCCGCTTTACGTTTTTGACTTTCATGTTCTTCCTCCGTTAGTGTGGCAAACACAAAATTCTTGGCCTTTACCGATTTGACTGATATAGCACCTACTGAGCCAGCATAATCGGCGCTCTTTGTGAGACCAGCTATCTTTGTAAGCGTATCTTTGTCCCGCACTAGAAATGAACCACGCACATTTTTCTGCTGCTGGATTGCGTTCACAGTAGAACTTTTTGAGATCAGGAACGGCGAGCTCTTTTTAACTTCAACTGAAGTTTTCTTCGCAGTGATGATATTCAGTTTACGTAATGTACCGGTAGGCGTGCCGCCGGTTATACTTGACGCATTGGAAAGTGTCGCCGATAACGGTGATGCGACTTGTGTCGTCGATAAACCATCCTGTTAAATGAAAAAAAAAAAAATAATCATTTTTTACACATTTTAGCATTAGCTCACTTACGTCTTTGCTGCCTTTCTCTAATAGCAATTGTTCTCGCTCGAATCGTGTTTTACGCCATAAGTGCTCGTTTTCCTCATCGCCACTGCCCTCACCATTTCCATCATCATTCTCATCGCGATTTTCGTCCAAAGAGAAACCAGTCTCCGCATTTTTCCATTTGAATTGACGCTGGCGGCCAACCCCATCTTGTTCTTCGTCTTCGATAAACATTTCCTGAATTTGACGCACCTCACGAATGTCTTTATCAAGCATTTTGCGGCTGTAAATAATTATTATTTTTGTTGTTAAATGATCTCTATAGTTCGAAAATAAATTAAGTTACGCATGTATTTGTTCCAATTCCGTTCGTAGTTTTTCACGATCAAATTCATCTTCGTCGCCTAACTCAATATCGTATTTGTCCATGTTTCTTTCATCCTCATCTGCTGAGCCCCACTCAGATTCCGAAAGCTCAGCCTCATTTTGAAAGAAGTTGGCCGCGCGATTAACGCAATCTTTTTTGGTCATCTCCACAACTACTTCGTTTTCTTCCGAGTCATAATCTATAAATGTTTCGGGGAAATCCTCACTGATCTTCTCCTCCTCGCCTTCGATGTCATCTTCCATTTCGGAGCCACTGGCTAGTTGATCTATTTCTTCCTCTTCATCATCTTCATCGTCTGAGAAGCCCAACTTGGCTTTCTTTTTCTTCATTTTCTTTGTTAGTTTTTTTACTTTTGATTTATTTACAATTTTGCTTTCCGTATGATCTTCTTCATCGCTTGATATGATTTGTTTTCTATATCTTTCAACCGTCTCACTGAGATGATCTTCCCCTTTGTTTGTTAGTTCCGTCGGTTTTTGCGTTTCGAATGTGCCCGAACAAAGTTCCATTAGTTCATCGGCCGCTTCTGCGACACTGCCCACCACCTCCTGTGTGATCGGTATCTGACTTATGATTGCCTCTGTTTTCTTGACTTCATTAAGTTCATTAATGCCTTGAGTGTCTGTAAATTTACCAGAGCACAAATTTAACAGTTCGTTCTCTTCATCGCTTGCCGATCTTTTTTCTTCGTTATCAAAGAGTTTCGTCGCTGACAGTTGCAGTTGAGTTGCGGTAATGGGTGCCGGATCAGCCATTTTTGGTGTTTTAAGGAAATCAACATCATCTTCATCTGAATCATCTTCAAATGCCCGTATTATGCGATTTTTTGGCTTATCTTTTTCTATTGATTCTGCGTTTTCCTCGTCATTTTCACTATTATCATCTTCTTCATCATCGTTATCATCTTCTTCATTATCTTCATCATTGTTAAAATCGTCACCATTCTCTTCTTCATCGTCCGATTTGATTTCCAATCCTTCAGAGTCATCTTGGCCTAGCTCATCTTCTTCCATAATCTCTTCTTCGTCATTAACATGTATAAGACTCTCATCATCATCATTCACTCTTAATTCTTTACTTCCCTTGCTCTCCGGTTCATACTCCTCATCCTCATTTTCATCATCGTTATCCAAACACTTACTGTGTTCCAACTCTTCTTCCTTTTTCTTTTGCAAACGCTTCTGATTTATAATTGATTTTAAATTCTGCTTCAGCTGTAAGTATGCTGCCCCTGGTTTGTGTTCCTTTTTGGGATCAGTTTCTTTTTTCGTAGCAATGGTCACTGTCGAGATTTCCAACTTGCCATTTTCTGTAGATACAATTCTAAAATATTACGGAATATTATTATAAAGTTTGTATTAATAAAAAGTCATTGAATATTTTACTTTGTAGATTCAGATTCCTTCGTCTTTCGCTCCTCACGCGTCTTCAATAATCGTTCGAACAGTGTATCCACGCCTGTTGGTTTCTTCTTGAACATGTCGCCAGTTTCCAGATCGATAACCATATTCGCATCACCTTTTATTGCAGGACTAACATTTGCGCTTTTAGCTAAAATAAGCTCCTTCAGTTTTTCGTTGGGCTTTAATCTTGGTGTCAAAGGTTTGCTTAACGGTGACATGTTGAATGCGTTCATGTCCAGTTTTGGCAATTCAACCACCTCGGTAATGATCGCACACTTAGCAGACGTCGATGGCTGATTATCTTCGAAATTCGTTTGGAAATTGTCACTACTAGTATCCAAAGCAATCATTGAAGTGGCTGGTTCATCCCATTCATTAGTTTCTGAAGTGATTTCCATTGGAATATCGGAGGGATTTATCAGTTTTTCATTCATGACATTGCCAGACTCCTCGATGGGCAATTCAACATCCATAACGATAACATTATCTTTTGCCAGCATTTCGTCATTAGGTACGAAAATTTCATTTACGTTGTCTTCCTTTTCAACTTCTCCATCTACTGGGGCCGGAACATTTTGTGTTTCACCAATATAAGTCTCAATCGGCGGCTGTTCGTCCGTTTCATCCTCTGACTCCGATTTGAAAAACTCAGTTGCCTCTTTAGCGCGTTCTTCCATAAGTTTTCTGTAAAAAATATAAGCAACTTTAATGTAATCATTAGTAAAGATTTAAAGCGAAGGACTCACGCATATTCCACTAATTCTTCGGGCGTCATTTTCAGATGTTTTGGTGGTTTAACTTTAGCAGGGCTTAAATTGTCCAAGGGTTTGAAAATGGTCCGACGGTTAAGAAATTCCTGCAGTGTGTGACGTTTTGGTTGATGATAGGGCACACTGTATTATAAAAACAAATGAGAGAAATTATTTTCATATTAGTTTTGATTACATTACCTTATGTGTGCTTCCCGATGTAAACGCTGTTGTTCACTTTGTATAATTTGCATATCGTCAATGGCCTTCTTAGCTGATGCCTATCAAATAAAACTTTCAAATTAAACTCTTGTAAGAATTTGAATAAAAAACAAAATATCTTACACGCATTGGCTTTTCCTTATTCTTTTTTTGTTTACTTTGATTCTCAGGAGCTCCCTCTTCCATGTGGTGGATTTCTTCTACATCACTTGCTTGTTGATCACTTTGCTCTGAATCAGAATCCACTAAACAAGAAAATTTCGACGCTGCCTTTGTTGCTCGTTCATCTTCACCAAAGTCTTGCTCATGGCTTTTTAGTACTTTGGTTGATTTCTTCGGTTTCTGTTTAGATTTACGAGCTTCTTTACCATTTTTGGATTTCTTCTTTTTTTTTGTATTGTCTACCGATGAAGACTCTTCCTGATCACTATCAGAATCTACAAGCCCAGAAATCTTTGTGTTCTTTTTTGACACAATATTACTTTTAGCCTCAGTACTGTCCTCCTCACTGTCTGAATCAATAAGAGCTAAGATTTTTTTCTTTTTCTTCTTGCTTACTGTTTCTTCATCTGTACTGATGTCTTCAACAATTTGCTGACCAGCAGCTTCTTTTATGACGATTCCAATATCTGTTTCACTATCAGAATCAACAAGTGCTGATATTTTTTGCCTCATGTTTCCTGGTTGTGGATCCACAATTTCATTATTGACCAGCCCAGCATCTGCTTCTTCTATGGCCTGCTCCAGTGCTTTATTACTACTTTCCACGCGCTCTTGTGCAGTTTTCTTTATGGGACTTGCTTCTTGTTCCGAATCCGACATCAATAAACTCTTTCCTCCCAAAATATCATCAACTGAAACATTTTTCTCATCTTCATCGTCGTCAAATTTTAAATCTTCCATTGACTCGTCTTTTTCACCATCTGCTGATGGTGCAATTTCCTCAGCGCTTCCAATCAATTCTGCAGTTGTTTCACTCATTTTTTGATGACAATTTTTTTATTTCCAGGTCAATTTAGTTGAAAATGCATAAATAAAAGAGTTTTGCTGATATTGCAGCTTATCAAAATTAATGCAACGCACACACAATTTTTGATCAAATTGGCGCCAAAATTGATCAGATGTTATAACGAGCTGACAACTTGTCTTGTATGTCTTTGCCAAGTAATCATTTAGTCAAAAGTAACGAAAAAAACATGCACAAACTTGGGGTCATCTCAAATATTGACATAGCCTAACTACACGATTAACTTAAGGGCACATAGGGCAAGACAATACTTTGTGAATTTTTGTAGTTGGCTTTCCTCTTCACCTTTCTTTTGGACGCAATTGCATTACTTTTCGGCGGTCAAGTGCCTCTTTTATTGACACCCTGTCGACGTGCTGGTTAAAAAATTTTAGACAAAAACTGCATTTATAAATTAGTCTTTTTATTTTCAGAGATTACAATTTTTATTACAGTTTTATTAACTACAAGGAACATTATCTTTATTACCAACGTTGTTTATGTTAAATGTGAGGTTATAAAAATCTGTATACTTTGACGGAATTGCAAAGATTCTGGTGGACCGAAGTTTTTTTCGAGGTCAGGGTCTCAGAGTTAGCTTTCAAAAATTCATCAAGTTTTTTGATGATATTTATAAATGGAAAGCGACCACATTCTTAAGCAGTAAACATAACAATATGTAATTTACGTTAGTTTAAAACTCATTCATACAACGGCTGTATTTTATAAAAACTGAACTGAGCCTTTTAAAAGCCTTATCTCTTAATCTCTCTCTAATCTCTTATTCTGTATTACCAGGATTAGCGTTATTACATTTTCATGATCTTATTTCATATTTGTAATCTTTGCAAAAATGCAAAATCTAAAAATCAATTTCATGTAATTTCAACAACACACACCTTAACAGCAAACCCAATTTTAAAAACTAAACAAAAAATTGATTTGCGTACTTTTTTGGGCAAGCAAATTAATAAACCATACAAACACAACAAAAGTCAATCATATTAACAATAAAAGGCAAAAAGGGAGCGGTTGCCGTTGTGGCCCACCACATTTCTTAATTATTTTTGTGGCTTTTGTCAGTCGGCGCGCACTCGAAATGGTCTGCCCATGTGAGTCATTCACATTCACTTTCACTCTGAAGGTTTTCGCAAGTACAAAACTTGCGCATTTAAATAAAGGCACACAGCGCTAAACTCAAGAGTGCAATAGTCGAGGAAACATGCATGACAAGCCACTCAAATGCAGCATACAACTTTGAATTCCTTTTTGTCATTATTGTAGCTGATATTGTTGTTGTCTCTGTGATGCTGTGCCCGGCAAGCAAACTCGTTGAAACCCGAAACGAATTCGTGTGCGTTAAGTTCATTTGCATATTAGCAGCATTTTAGTTTGGTCTAAACAATTTTCGTAGTAAAAATAATAAGCGAAAGTGGCAGAGTTCGTTTACAGAATATTTGTCATCGTTATTACCAAAAATGAAGAAAAAAAAACATAATTTATAAAGTTCACGCTTCGAGAATGGTGCGAAATTGATTTTGAGTGAAGTTATTTACACGTTTGATTAGAGACCTCAGGTTAGAGATTGAATTAGGCAAACAAACAGTTTCACTTTCGTTGTATCGCTGCTGCTGCTGCCAATATATGCAAATTAGGCTCAAGAAGTGTCGGAAACCGTTTTTGCCAAACGAAAGAGAAATTAGCCTAACTTGAGTCTTATGATAACCCGCCGCCTTCGCTCCCTTTTGTCAAAATATCGCTTGCTTGCTTGACTAAGCGCATTATTAGACAACTTTGGTATCTTTATGCTAATTAGCTGAAAATGGCAATACTTTTGTTGTTGTTGTTGCTGTAGTTTTTGCTTTTCTTATTTCTCTTTCCTGTCAGCATGAAAAATGATCGCTGCACAGCGGAAATTTAAATGCCGAAATTCATACATAAAATGGCAACATTTTTAATATAAACATTCAAGCAGCTTTCTAAACACATTTGTTTTTTATATTCATAATAGTTTTGGTTTACATGTTGCGCAATAATTTCGTATGTAAAGCAAAAGATATCATTTTGGGCGCTATGAGATACTTTGCAGAGCTGTGATGAGCGTTTTGATGATTTCATTTAATTGACAATAGCGCTATGCTGATTTCATTAAAGTTTTACCCATCCAAATATTGTTTTGTGTTATGAAATCTTTTTAATAAACATATTTTTTACATTTTAATAATTATAATAAATAATGTTGCTTCTTTTTTCAATTATTAATAAAAACAAATATTTTTCTTTAATTCATATATTTTTTGATATTATAAAAATTAAAATTCATTTTTTTTGTTGGCAGTTTTTATTTTCGGTGATCGACCCGTTTGTACAGACGGACGGACATGGCTAAATTGATTTCAAATTACTTCGGGAATTAACCACTAGAGGCTATTTGGATCTATGGAGCTTTTCATTATAATTTTGCCATATTTCTAGTAATCGAGAAATAACAAATTCGTCGGAAAACAAGCAGAAGAATGTTCTTGTTCCTTAAGCTGCAACGATGTTTTTCATGTGAAGGTCAAAAAAAGATACTTGTTTGTTTAATGTTTTTACACCTGTTGAAACCTCTTTTCAAGACTATTCATATTTAATTCATTAGTCAAATTTTTTGGCATGCCGAAAACCGACTTCACTGACACGCCAAATTGATGATCTTCAGCCAGCTAGACCATGGCTTAGAGGACTTTCAGCTCAATGGCGGTAAAGCAAAACTTAATGATCTGCGTTTGGCTATCAAGTTTAATTGCATTTTAATGCTGTTTTGCATTTAACCACACGACTTTGCACAAAATAATATTCATTTCATATAACGCTTCGGCAGCGAGCCGACGTCATTAGCTGAAGTCAAGCAAAAGGTTATTTAATGACCCTAAACAAACTGTAAATATTTGAAGAAAAAAACACAAATTTTGAAAATAAATGCGAACGCGCACAAAGAGAAAGCATACGTAATAAAGGCATAAAAGAAAAAAAATTTAAATAAAAAAACGAAAACAATAACGTTTATAATCAAATCAAACGAAGTGCAACAATTCGCCATTTAACAAAGACCAAGAATGCGCGGCCGCACAAGTCAAATCACCGAAAGTTGAAGACTTTCGCTTGTGCGTGCGTGCCAAGGGGGAAGAGCTCATTTGTGTGTGTGTATTTGTTATGCTTTTACACGCTTTTTGATTTTGATTAATTAAAAGTGCAATAGACATAATTTGTAGCATGCAGCAACTCAACACATAATCATAAACAAGGAAACCAAAATTTGTCGCATGTAGTATGTTACTTTATTTTTATTATGAAAAATTATCTAATAAGATCAACAAATGAGCGCACAATGAAAAAAAAAAAAACAAACAAAAAACAGACGTTTCGAACTTCCGTTAAAAAGTTCATTGTCTTTTGTACAAAGAAAAATGAAAGTGTTGCCTTTTGAGAGATCAACGACGACGTTGACCAGCGCTGTCAACGCGGATCAAAAGCAAGGGCCGGTCATACGCCGAACGTTGCAGTCGGGCTGAAGGGCTTGGCGCAGACGCAGACGCAGACGCGTTGCATAATGTTCGACAACAACATTTTTGGGACTTTGCTCATGTCATTTATTATTGACACTACTACAAATAGTGACAAAAATAAACAAATAACAATAAATTAAATTCGTTTAATAATAGACGTGCAATAATATTTAAATGGCACCGTTATAAGTTATTTTTGTAAACTATTTTCGTGCCAAATGTGTGTTTTCCAACAACTTGTAATAGTTTATTGTTAATTGTGATTTGTTGCTGAGCACATTTAACAATTTTACTGTGATTTAAGTTATTATAAGTTGGTTATGTAACACTTTGTTCGTTAGGTGAAGATTTTCACATTAAGATTAAGCTGAAGCGTTAAGCAGTTTTCAAAGTTGGTTAGCGAAATTTTTGCGTTCACCAAAGATACTCTTTACTTATTTCAAAATATACAAACACCCTCACTTTCATATGATGTCGTAATATGCCAGCAGCCCAATTCTACATATGTATGTATATTCAACAAACTGTATCGAATGACTTTTAGAAAAAAAAACCCGCATAAAAGTTAAGTAAAGATTAGCAAATTTAGAGCGTCCCTGACCCAATTCCGAAATTTCGCTGGCGACAATGATGATGACGAATGTGATGATGATGATGCGCACAAACGTGAGCGAATTAATTTAACAACTTCTACGCAAAATGTTTGTATGTATGCTCATGTTCATGTTTACGTGCCCAACCCAAGTCGAACGCGCAAGCAACATACAATTTCAATTTCAACATAGACAGAATCACGCAGGCGTGAATCACACCGGATCCCGCATGTGAGCTTACCATGGAAATGGTACGAAATGAAATCGAAACTGTTCGCAGCGACATTTGGCGTTCGTCATTCACCCTTCCCCCAATGCAGCCTTGCGTTCATTTTTAGGCCCTTGAGTTGCGTGGCGTTGCGTTGAGTCCGGCCAGCCAAGCGGCCAACCGCACAGGCGGAACTTTCGATTTCTTTCTTTTATGTCTTTCTTTTATTTACACCTTTGGTTTTGGCCTGTCGTCATCATCATCATCATCATCATTAGCAATGACAACAATAACAACACAATACTGCGACAGACAACAGCAACAACTGAGACATCAAAACAGCGCCTTTAGTTGGACGTGCGATGGAGCGAGTTCAAAAATCCAAATCCGCCAACGAAGCTAAATGAAAGTCATACATGTATATGTAAGTTAGTTTTGTGTGGGAAGCAAAGCGGTTTGATGTTTTGAGGGGCACAAAAGGAAATTACAAAAATGTACGAAAATAGTTTGAGTGTCATTATGAAGATTGTTGTTGCTTTTGTTGTTTTTTTCTTCAACGTTTATTTTCTTTTAAAAATTTTTGCGTAAATGTTTTTGGCATGTGATCATTTTGACGGGTTGAGTCAACAAAATGCCAAATTGTTGACGGTGAATTATTGTTGTTTATATTTGAAATAGCATCAAGAAGAAGACAAAACTGTTGCAATTTGGGAAGTAAGCTAATTTGTTGGGAAATTGGATTAAATGGAATGCAAATTGTTGAACAAATATTTCGAAAAAATGGCTAAATTAACAAATAGTAAGAAAAATCGTATAAGTTTGTGTGCCGTGATTCATTAAACTTTCCATTAGATTATGTCTTTATTGTGTCATATTCAAAGGTCACAAAGCCATTTAAAGTCAATTGTTAGCTAAAACCGTTAAATATGAAAATAAGCATTAATTTTATTATGTCATTATAATTGCATAAGCAAAAGACAAAAAATAAACATTAATTTAATTTTCCAATGCAGTGCTCAGAATAATAACAAGCGACAAATAAGCGAAGCAACACGAAACGACGCGTTTGGTTGGGTGAATCAGCGTTGAAGTCCCTTTATGAATTTCAACAAGAAATTAGGCAATCGCAATAAGCCAACGAACAACACAAGAAATGCAACCGGCGCACGTAGCAGCAGTGGCAACGACACATGGCGGCTTTAAAAGACGTCACAAGTTACCTTGACACATCAACGCAGAGAAGCACAAAAGTCGTGTGCAGTTGCCAAAAACAACAACAACAAAAAAAAAAACCCAACTTAAAGAAAACGACAAACACACACATAAGAAAGCTGAAAAACGGCAAAGCCAAGTTGAAATGAAAAGTACGCTGCGACAACAATAACAATAGCAAAAGCAACAGCAACAGCAACAACAAAAACAAAACTTGTTGTGAGAGCCAAAATACGCATGAATGAATGAGTGTGTGCCGCCTGAGCGTAAGGAGAGTTGAATGATTGAGCGAGTTAGCGGCATGCAACTGCCAAAAACGGTATATTTTGCATTTCAACAACAATAGCAGCAACAATACTGACAACAACAACAACAGCATTTTGATGCTCTCACAAATTTAAAATTTGCTTTGTTTGTTTGTTTGTTTGTTTGTTTGTTTTGTTTTGCTCTTTTGCACGCATGCGCACGTTTGAGAGAGCGAGAAAGCGCATGCGCTAACGTTTGGCGCTCCACGAAGAAAGGGGTCAAAACTTTCACGCGATATAAAATCATGATACCGATACATTTTGCCGCATTTTCATTTTAACTTTGCGTCAGACAAGTTGCTGCTGCTGTGCGCTGTGCTTAAGCTAATTGGCTTGCTCAGTTACATACTTATATTTGCTCATATACTACTTGGCCAGCAACGAAGTCGTGTACGACGACGTCCTTCAGTTGCTGCTTTTGCTGCTGCTGCTGCTGCCGTTGCCGCCGTTAATTCGTAACGGAACTCAGTGCACCGTTGTTTCTTCATTTCGAACAACATTTTCGTTTAAGACTTAACGCGTGAATAAAAAATTACAACAAAAATAAAAAAAGAAAAGAAAATCAACAACGTTAATAGAAACACACATATACACACACACACACATCAAAGTGAAAAAGTGCTTGGAAACTCGTATGAAAAATATTTTCTAATATTTTAACTGTGTGAGAATTGTGTAAACGAAAGTATAACTTGAACAAAAATTTTAAATTTCGAAGTCAATTTCGAATATAAAGTGTGAACAGCAAGTGTGCCATTAACAAGGATTACCAAAAAAGCAAATTTGTTAAAAATCGTTGAAGGATTAAAAAACGCTTGCAGGTGAGAATGCGAACTTATTGGATAATCTATTATAGCCTTATTAGCGAGACATTTATAGGACTATTTTACAAGCATTTTATAACATGACACAACTGTTAACACATTAAATATATGTAATTTATATGAGGTTGACTTGAAGAATAACAAATTAAAAGGAGATATGATGCAAATTTCAAACCAATATAACAAAGTTCAATTTAAAAGCATCTAAATATTTTTCAAAACTGTTTTTCATTGAAAAATAAAATTTTTTCATTCGAATATACATTTTTTTATTTTCGAAAACCAAAATTTCTCATTCGAAAATGTATTTTTTTTATTAAAATACTATATTTTACGCAACTAATTATTTTTTTGTAAACTCAAATGCATTTATATTTGTTATTCGAAAATACGGATTTCATATTCGACGGTCAAAATATTTCTTATTCAACAATCTGGATTTCATATTCGAAAATCAAAATGTTTCTTATTAAAAAATCTGGATTTTATATCCAAAGATCAAATTTTGTTTACGAATTACATATGCTTCCGGATTTCTATAAAATTTTCCCATATTCGAATTCTTGAAATTGTTTTTCAAACACATGAGTTCAACATCACCCACAGAATTGACCCGAATTTCAAACCGCTAGCCAAAAATGTTTGTAAATCAGAACGCAAACGAGAAAAGCGAATTTTTTTTTGTGGCATTTAGAAAGCAACAGAAACTTTCAATTGAATTGCTAAATTATTATGTTGCAAGTGCTGAGAGTAGCGTATAAACAATATGAAATTCGATGCTGCTGAAGCATGAAGCGTGCAATATGTGCCTTAATGTGTTTGTGTGTGTGTGTGTGTGTGTGTTGAAAGCACCGCTTTTTGTTCATTAGTTTAATTTACATAAACTTTGAAATTACCACACGTCGCAGCAGTTGTAGACAGCAAGCGAAGATAAAACATGCCTTGTTGTTGTTGTTGCCTCTCCTACAACAACTCAAATTCAGCAACAACAACAGCAACAAAAGCAGCAACATCAGCTTTTGACTTGAGACTTTCAATTGGAATACGCATTGCGCTCACGCTTTGGCGGCTGCGGCTTCGGCTGCTGCTGCTGCTATGATGGTGAAATTTCAGCGCGTTCGTTTCGCGCGAATGAAAGTCTGAAATTGCCTTGTGCTGCTTCCCATTTCTTCTTCTTCGTCTTCTGCGTCATCGTTGTTGTTGTTGTTGTTGTTGTTGTAGCCGTTGTAGTTGTCGACATCGTTGCTCGACAACTACTCAGATGTGGTTTATGCCAGTTACATTTGTAGCATGAGTTGCCCAGTCTGCTTGTTGCAAGTTGTCTACAACATTGCGTCTCAAAGTATGTGTGTGTGTGTGTATGTGTGTGTGTGTGTGTGTTGGTGTGATTAATCTTGCGAATTGGTTTGCTTTGCTTTGTTCAAAAACTGCTCTACTTTGCTGCTTGCAAAAGCATGAAAATAATTTCGCTGCACACACACAGCTAATAGACAAAAAAAAAACAACAACAACAACAACAACAGCAAAATACAAGTAAGATAAAATGAAGCTGCAACTGAAATTTATACGACAAAAGTTGTTGTTGTTGTTGCAACTTATGGTGAAGCCGAAGTAGAAGATGCTGCCAATATAAAGTCAGTCAGTCAGTCAGATTACTCGCTTTTGACTCATGCAATGAAACGCGCGCGCGTTGAAGCGTGCACATCTTCTTCTTCTGCTGCTGCTGCTTCGTGAGTATTGCTGGTTGTGGCAGAAGTGGGTTGCGCATACGACGTGTTTAACGATCGTAGCGTCTCATTGTTGCGACGTTTGTCATTTGCACATGCGCTGCAACACACGGTGGCAAATAAGAAATACTTTTAATTGATACAACTGATGGCAGTCAACCGCCATCAGTCATTCAGTCAGTCAGTCAGTTAGTCGCGCAAGTGGCGAAAGAAAGCAAATGCGACTTTGCGCTACTTGTAGCACAATAATTACACATTGCAGTTGTCGTTGCTGTAGGTGCTTCATTTTCTATTTCGCTGCAAAGGCAACAGACAAGCTTCAACAATTTCAAAATAATTGACAATTGTCTCTTCTAATAAGCAGAAAACAAACTTGCATTGCACTTTGTTTATTTGTGGTTTATTTTTTTTTTATGCATCAACTTTCATTGGAGGAAGTCACAAATATGCCGCAGGAAATCAGCTTTACGGCATTGACATTCATTCAATTGATAAGCAAAAAATATTAATCAAAAGATAAATAGTTATCTATTTGATGTATGTATAAGTAAAACTGACATAGCTTGAAATGTTGTTGTTTTATGCGCAAAATGACAGCAAAAATATTTATTATAAAATGCAAATTAATTGAAAAGTTGAAAGTCTATGAAAATTACGAAAAGAAAAACAAAAAAAAAAATGGCAAATGTAATCGAAATCATTACTTATAAAAAAATACAATTAAATTAAGCCACATGCAATCAATAAAAGTCAAAGCGAGATATATGTGCGCCAAAAAGCCAAAATCCATGCATTTTGAAATAAAACATAAAAAAAAATAATAATAAAAAAAAAAAATAAAAAGAAGAAAAAAAAAAAAATAAAAAGAAGAAAATAAAAATAAATGAGCAGCAGAAATGAAAACCACTTTCTTTGCATGCATGCAGTCGCCGAAGCGGCAACAATTCGAGCGAACGTACGAACGAGTGAGTGAGGATCAAAACCAACACCAAAAGTGTAATAAAAAAAATTGCATGCGTTTTTGTTTTTGTTGATTTCTGGTACTGGAAACTCACCGAAGCAATTGCAAGCGCCACCATTTCATGCCATAAACTCTTCCTTTGCTTGTGAAACGGACGGGAAGAGAAAGACGAGCGCAGCGCAGCGACGCAATGAAATGCAACGAAATAAAATTGGGTCACTAATTATTTTAGAGCATTTCGCGTGCTGCTCTCCGCTTCGTTTCGTTTCATTCCGGCTCGAAACTTCTCACTCTCTAGACAACAGCGCTTTGGCTTATGCTGTTTTACTTTTTACTCCTTTTGCACAATGCAGCATCTTTTTGTTTGTTACTTGCTGCAATTGAACATTATACAAATCCAGTTTGTTGTTGGTAGTTTTTTTGTTTTCTGCAAGTCGTGCTCAGTCTTGCGTTTCGTTTCGTTTGTGCACTGTTGTTCACTGTTGCACTACACTTCGTTAGGAGCAACAAAACTTGTCTGTTTCGCTTATGCTTTCTTTTCATACTTCGTCTGCGTTCGTTCTTTCTTTTGGTCGAACGATCGGTCTTTCACTTCGTCAACTCACCCACAACGTTACTTCGTTGCTCTGCATCAACGTACAATCATCAAGTCAATCTTTCTTTCTGTCTGTCTGTCGGTGTGTCTGTGTGTCTGCACAGCGGAAAGTGCAAGCCCTTGAGTTTTTACTTTCATTTGCTATACACAGCGTTGTTGCACATCGTTCAACGGTGAACAGTGAACCGGTTCTTGTTGTTGCTTGAGTGGAGGCTAAATGCGAAATTTCTGCTCTTTCTGTTTTTTTAATAGGCGCTCTTGAATTTATGTAGTTCAAAAGAAATGGAAAGTAATGAAAAAAGCGCAGGGAAGTTGTAAATTAAGATAATTGGTTTTTCATGTTATTGCTGTTGTTGTTGTTGTTGCAGTTACAGTTGCAATTGCTTTGCTTACCAAGCGAATGACCCTCATGACAATCCTTGCACCTTTCCTTTTTTGTTTATGCACTTACATATTTGCTTACCTTCTTTTTTTTTCATTTTGCGCATATTTTGTAATATTTTTTTTCGTTTTAATATTACGGTACACTTTTTTTTATAAATTAACGTTACTTTTGGATCAGTTTGCCTTTTGAAGGGTTGTTTTATATACTATAAGTCTTGAAAACGCAACACATGTGATACATTTAATGTGCCGTTATATGTTTTGGGTTCACAGCATGTAACTTTCATTACATAAGCTAAACTTGTGGAAAAATATATGTTTAACAACATGAAAATAATACAAATCGAAAGAAAACTTGTATACGAAATCTTTTCACAAAATGACATTTCGCTCAATTCAAACTGTGCTGTGATCATAAATAAATGTAAAAAGTGATCATACTTTATTAGATATAAAGAAATATGTTAATAGGATATGTTTGTTAAGATATGCTTTATAATAAAATAGTTCCTTTCGTTTCGGCATAAACTTTTAGCGCTTTTTAACTTAATTTTCCCACAACGTTCACTTCATTCACTCTGCTTCTTCTACCTCAGCTGTTAGGTTCCTTTTTAAACTTCTGTTACCTTCGCTGTTAGTGTCACACAACTGTTAACGTCAATGTGACCCTTTCACAACAAGCGTATGCTACTTTACATAAATATGTTAGAAGAAGAAGAAGAAAAAAATGATTGATACAAGCGATTAAGGCGGTTATTGTAGCTATTAACTTTGTTGTTATTGCTGTTATTGTTGTTGTTGTTTTTGAATGCGTATGCAGATCATTTCTCACTTTCCCTATTTATGATAAATGCGTTATCATTTCATACTTCTTGCTTGCTTAGCTTGTTCATTCGTGCGGCAAACAAAAGTGCGTAACGTTCAACGAACAGTCGGACGGACGGACGAACGAATGAACGTTGGGACAGACGGAGCAAAATTGCATAGAAAAAATTGGTGTGCAAAGCGTAAAATGAAAGTTTCTTGTGTATCCGATAACAAGTATGATAGCAACAAGTGAATGGAATGCGTTCACTTAAGTCGGGCATAGCATGGTGGCGCCTCCTGTTGCTGCTGCCGCCATTTACTTTCGTTTGTGACAATTGCGGGCAACAACATTCGCAAAAGCCAACAACAACAAAAGCCATGGCGATTTGTCGCCAAACATGCCACAAAATTGGAGCAACAGCAAAACAGTGAAAATTGTTAATTGTTTTAACTATTTTACATAATGCATGTCTGCAATCTTAATAGCACACACACACACACACACGCACATGTGTACATGCACTGCGGGCTATGCATGCGTCTGCGGGTAATTTTGTTAAGATAATTGCAAAGTACTTTTTTTTCTTGTTGTTATTGTTGTTGCAGTAATTTACAAAAATATGTTTAGTGCGTCATTAAAATGTTGAAAAACAATTAAAAAAAGTAACACAAAAAAAAGTAACACAAAATAAGTATAACAAAAATTATCTAACAAGTAAAATGTTTTAAAGGCAAAAAAAAAACACAATAAAAAATATGAAATACCACAAAAATGAAATGAATTGTTAAAAGTTGCGGATTCCCTTCACTACAAAGTGCTTTTGTTTTTTTTTTTTTGTTGCGTTTTGTTAATGTATCTTTTTATCTTTTCGCTTTTGTGCACAATACGAAGTAATTTCACTTTCACGTATCGACAGTTATAGTTAATTACACACGGGTTTGGTTCAGTTCGGTTTGCTTCAGTTTGGTTTTTCTTCTTTCAAAGCACAACAACAACAACAACAGCAACGAAATCGATCATTTTTACTATGACAACAACGCGCGCAATGAATGACAGTGGCAAAAACAACAACAACGACATTAAGCTATAAACAAAGACATCAGCAAAGCAAAAAAAAAAGCAATGAAAAAAATGTCGTTGTAAAAGAAGCGACAAACACAAAAAAAAAAAAAAAAACGAGCGAGAAAAAAGTGAACGATCATGTTGTACCGTTACAATTTCGTTAGATCGATATCAAAAAACAATTTGAACAACACTAACGGCAGCGCAGAGTAGCGCAAAAGCAGCAACAACAACGACAACAACAATAACAACGTTGCCACTGTTGTCAAAGACAACAACAAGACTTGTATGAATGTGTAAATATGAATATCACACGCGGCGAGTGAAACTTTTACTAACATCAACAACAACACTGAACAACGTCACACAGCATCTGCAACAACAACAACAACAGCAACAACATCAGTCTTAAGGCCTCAGTGTCAGACACAACGCGGCAAACAAAAACATTCCAATAGGAAAAAAAAAAAAAACATTGGAAAAAAGAGAAGAAAAAAGTATTATTTTGTTTACAAAGTGCGTTCGGACAGACGGCAAAGCAAAGCAAAGCAGAGTCGAATGATTGTCTTAGAGTTTGCAGCAAAGCCATGGTCATTTATTCATTGTAGTTATTATTGTTGTTGTTGTTGCTGCTGTTGTTGTACGTGACCAAAGTGTGTCATACGCAAAATTTGTCACTCACTTAGGCATCTTACTTTATTTTAATTTTCGTTTTTTTATACGCTACCAAAAGAGAGTATATTAACTTTGTCAAGAAGTTTGGAACGCAGAGCAGGCGACCTTTTCGCCTAAAAAAAATATATATATACTTGATCAGCACGATGAGACGAGTTCATATAATCATGTCTTTATGCCCGTCTGTCTGTTTCAATGCGTACTTCTCCCAGAGTTGTAAAGTTAGAAGCAATCGTTCAAAAATGAGGATTTTGCTAGGAAAAATTATGTGTTTTTTGAGCTCTCGACTCAGCTTTTGGCACAAAAATTTCGAAGATATAGTGCAAGAATGGGCTACTATAACCTACAGCACCCATAGGAACGATCAGTCAAAAAGAAGGTTTTTGTTAGAAAAACTTTTTGTTCTTGAATATAAACAAAACAAACCTTAGCTTAATCTTCCAAAAAACGTAAATGGTTTTTATAAAAAATCGGTAAAAAAAAGATTGTCCAATAAGAATAATTGGCAAAACGTTTGGAAGAGTATATAAGTGTTTTCAAAGCCGAAAATAGCTCCCTTTCTGGTTTTGGTTTACTTATTGTTGTTGTTATATTAGTTCGGCTTAAAAATGAAAATGAAGGCGGCCTTTTGACTTGACATGAGTCGAGTTGAGTTATAAGGTTGCCAAGTCAAAGATAACAACAACAATAACAACAACACCCCCGACCCGCGCCCACGCATGCCAAGCGACGCATGATCAATTAAGAAAAACGTGTGCGCTCGCAGGCCGTGAACATTGGCGACGTCGTGAGTATCAGCAACAGCATCATTTGTTGTTGTTGTTGTTGTTTGTTGGCTGCACTTTTAGTCCGTCTGTCGGACCGTCCGTCTGTCAAGCGGTTTTGAAAAGCGTTTTAGCTCATTTGGCTTGTGAAAGCGTTCAATTAATTTAATTGAGACTCTATGACAGGAGTTACATTGTTGTTGTTGTTGTGTTGTTGTTGTTGTTGTTGCTGTCTTTATTTTTGTTTTCAAGCAATAAATTCACGCAAAAATATATATAAAAAAAAATCACAACTTTGTTTTAATTGCATTTTGTTGTTTTAATCAAAGTAAGCTTGTATTTATTCGCCGTTGGCTTTCAAGCGTTTACCCATGTTGATTGGGCGTTTTATGCACGTTTTCATTGGCCATTAACTAATGTCAATTGCACTTAAACGTTCATTTAACTTCATTTTATATTGGATTTTTGCAATAAAGTGTACGTTTGATTGTTACATGTATTAAGAGTATTTGTAAAAAGGTTAAACAAGTTTGTTGCCTAAAGGCAAAATTAGTTTGAAGTTTGTTGCTTAAGTCTTTCGATTTCTTAGCCTTTTTGCTTTTGACAATGAAACAACTTTTACCAAACCTTGTTGACTAAGTCTTTTGAATAAAAAAAAACACAATTTCAAATAAAAAGCAAAACAAACTTTCAAGTTCGTTGCTTAAGTCTTTTATATGCCAGATGAAAAACCAATAAAAGTCAACGTTATTTGTCAAATTCGTTGTTTAAATCTTTTGTTGCGTTAAACCAAACAAATCAAAATCATCAAAAACTAAACTTATAAATCTAAAACAAAAAAGACAACAATATATATAAAACATATATATATATATATAACATATCTGTTTGATTGTTGTTGCACAGAATTAGAACAGTTAAAAAATTCTGCGTCTTTGCTTATCGAATGACTACCGGTTCACCTACTTAACGCACACACACAAACACACGCACACACAAGCACGCTGGCCAACAAGCATTGTTGTTTAATCAATCAAACAATATCACACACACAACAACAACAGCAACAACAACAACGCCACAATTGCATTGCTCTTGCTTTGCCATGACTGTCAAAGCATTTTTCACATAATTTAATGTTTGTTTTTTTCATAAATTATAACTTTTCTAATAAGTTGAAGAGAGAAAAAAAATAGTAACGAATTAAAGCGTAAAAATTTGCTTTAATTTCGAGAAAACTAAAACAAAAAACAAGTCACCGCGACCCGCCTCAAACTTGTTAGCGTGCTGGCAAGGCTAAAGAAGTGGCAGAAGCTAAAAAACAGAAGAAGAAGAAGCGCAGAAGAAGATAAGAAAAAAAAACCACAACGAAGCAATTAAGTGGAAAATGTATAGCATGAGTCGCAGTTTAAGTTTCTTATTAGATGTTGTTGTTGTTGTTGCTGTTGTAATTGTTGGCGGTGTTGTCTTCATTTCACTGCTGTTGTTGTTGCTACAGTAACATTATTGTTTGCTTTGCTGAAGCCGCCAATGTTGCTGCTTTTGTTTGTTTGTTCAACGCACATTTAGGTGAAACAACAACAACAAAAACAACAAAAAGCTGAATAAAAAAAAATAACAATTTTCACTTGCAACAAGTCAGCAAAGTGCAGCAAAGTTGCAACAAAAAATACAACAAAATAAATATAATAATTTTTATGCTTTAAAAAAAGAAAAAAAGTAAGAAAAAAATTTAATTTAGTTTCAAATTTTTCAAGCACTAATTTGTTGCTGTAAAAAATGTACAACAAATTAAAAAATATAATAATAATGAAAAAAAAAGCAATTGACATTAAAAAGTTCGCACCTTAAGTCTTTTGTTTGCCATGCACTCAAAACAAAACTTCTGCTTTGCTTAACTTTGTGCACAATTAAAAAAGTAAAAACCCACTAAAAACAATAATTATAATTGTGTGCTTGTATGTCTGTGTGTGTGTGTGAAATGTCAGCAAATAATTTTTTATTGTGTTAATTAAAAAGAAAACAAAACAAAACGCAAAAATTCCCTTTTACGCTTCTAAGCGAATGCAGACCAAAGCCGTGCTGTTGTTGTTGTTGCTTACTGATGCCGTTGGCAGCTTTTGTATTGAAAACTTTCACTTATGTATGTCTTACAAACAAAACAAAAACCAACAACAACAACGAGAAATATTCACATAAAAGCTTAAGAAAAAAAATAAAAAAAAAGCATTAAAAAAATTAAAAAAAAAAACAAAACGAAGACAGAAGAAGCAACGAAGCAGCACCAAAAACGCGTCTAACATGCTGCTCAGCGCCCAAAAACGCAAACGCAAGCCGAGCAAGAAGCAGCAACAACAACAGCAACAACAACAACAGCAACATCGACAGCATCAGCATGTGGCAACGTGTAACACATGCGTTGCCAAGTGTCTGAACATCATATTGTTTGAACAAGACATGAATGAAAATCATGCTGACAGATATGTACGCCCTCACACACACACATACATATACACATGTGTACGCCTGCATTTGTTTGTTAGTTTCATTAATTAATAGAAAGGCTGTTAATTAGTTAATTAAACATGTATGCGTATTTGAAAGGCTTTTCATTACATGCAACTTCAGTTAGCAACAAAGTGTTGCGCTATTTAAGACTTTCGAATTGACTTTTTGACATTTGTTCGATTTCACAGCATTTAAATAATAAAACAAGAACTAAAAACTTCATGCTAAGAATTATTAAAAGGCTTTGAATTTCTGAAAAGCCTTAACAAGAGACCAACTCACATAAAGTTGAAGATATTTTCATATATTCCCTTTTTAAAAATCTGAAAAAATCATGAAGTTTATAAGATTTGAATTAAAACAGTTTTATTACATTTAACATGGATAAAAAATTAATTTAAAAAATAAAAACTATTATTAATTTTTTTCTTAAGAACTCCTCTCAAATCTCCAAACATATGTAATTTTTAGATCAATCGAAAAAACCGTTCCTGAGACAAAAATTATTTTTTTTCTTTTTTAAAACATTTCACATCTTTTCAAAAGCCAGCGATCCGAAACTTTCAGGATCTTACTATTTAATTTAATATTTTCCAGGGGTCGAATCACGATGCTTATACCTCTACCTCTTATACCTCTTGCAAACGGCAAACTCGCATAAAATTGAAGATATTTTTTGAGTCTTTCATATGAAGAAGTCTCTTTTGCACATTTCTATTGCAAACTCAACTCAATTAACAATTGAGCAATACATATGTATAACACTTCTTTAGCAAAGCCATAGCAGTACCGTTATACAACAATAGCACAGCAACAACAACAACAACATCACGGTTAAAAGCAAATAAACTACAATGTTTGCATGCAAGAGCGCAAAGTTCTTGAATGTTGCGTAATTTTTAAAGCCAACGTCGACGTCATTGTCGGACCGATAGGGTCAAATGAAAAGGTAAAGAAGCTGCGCATTGACGATGCCAACGAGCAACATGTTGCTGCAGCAGCTTATGTTGCGTAGCGTTGCGTTGCTTTGCGCTTTAGCCGTTACTGTCTCAGTGGGTTACTAGTACACTTGCTCAACGTACGACCGTGACAATGTGCACCAGCAGTCTGTCTGTCTGTCTGCTCGGTCGGTCGGTCGGTCTGTGCCATGGCTTGACTTGACTTGTTTCATAGGCAGTCCAGTCGTCGCACTCACTGCTGTGCCAATCCGGTTTAGTGGCAAGCGCTTGTAGCAAACGCAGCGAGAGTTGAAGTTGAATGAAGTTGAATTATACCTCCGAAAAATACACCGCAAACGTCTCTGCACAGCTTAGCTCATTTTGGCTCTTTCATTGTTCATTGGTTTTCTTTTTTTGTTGTTGTTGTAATATTTGCAGTTTTACAAGTTAGTCTGCCTTAAAGCCAACAGCAACAACAACAACTATTTATGGTACAACAGCAAGAACAACAACACAAACTCATCTTGATTATGTGCGAACGAGCCACTTTTGGAAAACGTTGAAAACTTTTTTTTTCTATTTTTTTTTTTTTTTGTTTTTGTTTTGTTAAATCAACATTCACTCATAAACAGCAAACAATCAAATGCAAGTCAAGCAACTTGCACAAAAGCATTGAGCAGTGTAGAAACAAAAAAAAAGTCGCACCAAAAACTGAGCTGAAGACAAGTGAAATGCGTTCGTCGCTGCTTCGGCTCCAGCTTCAGCTATAGTCCAACGTCGTCGCCGCTTACTTTTCTTACCAAAAGCGAGCGTATGCTCGAAAGCTGCAAAATCGCGCGCACGCGAGTAGAAGAAAGCAGCAGCACCAGCCGCCGCCGCCGCACACACACATATACACACACACACCAATCGCAGTCGCAGACGCAGCAGCCGTGCTGAACAGCGCGCGTTCAGTCGCATTTCGAACGCAGACGCGCGCGCCGACAAAGCGCTCGAGGTGAACACGAAGTGTTGTGCACGCGTTGAATAAAAAATTTTATTAGAAAAAATAATTTAAAAAAAAAATTAAAAATTCATTGCAAACATAAATCAAGTTAAAATTAAGAAAATGTGAGTTCTAATGAATGTGTGCGAAAAATCAATGCAAATGCAAATAAATAACTGTCACTCATGCGGCGCATATCGCTTGCCTGTTCGCACACATAACGTATACGTATGCAAATGCGTTGGTGGTTCGCATACAGTTGGAAAAATGTTTTTGCTGTCGTTGTTGTTGTTACTGTTGTTACTGTTGTTTGTTACTTGTGTGTGTGTTGGTTGTTGTTCACTGTTGTTGTTGGTTGTTTATAGTACTGTTATAGTGAAAATAGAAAGTGGTTACTGCATGTTTTGTACAACTATTTTTGTATGTGTGTGTGTGTGTGTGTGTGTTTGAAGCGCTTGACTTGCAATTTTTAGCGCATATGAAAGAAATTGAAAAAGAAAAACAAATGTATCTTTGCTACTGTCGTGTCTAATAATAAAATTTTATTTGCACATAAATTATCATCAATAAAAATTGTGCAAAATTTAATTTGTCAATAATTTCAACCATAAACGCATTAAAATTAACATGAACTTGTACTATTTGAGGCATTTTGTAAGCAACGCAACTTTTTATTGTTTTCAATAATTGCAAAACTAGGATTTTTTGATTTTACAATTTTGCTAATTAAAACCAAAGACAAATTGACAATTTTCTGTGTTTTTTTTAGCAATAATTTTTGTCAAGCACTTATTTATTAATATTAAAACAAGCAAAGAATTATAAATTACCTGCAGAATTAAGGAATATAAAATTCTGCACATTAAACTCACTCACGTTTGCACTTTCAATACAAAACTTAATAATAATTTGAATTTTCACTCTTACCATTTCAGTAAACTAAATCAAGACGCGTGAGACACAAAATCACAAATCTGGCACTTTTTTCTCGTTGGTTTATGCACAACAGCCGCCAATTGGAATAATAAATACATTTTGTTTTGATTTTTGTGCAAAAAAAAAATTTCTCAAGTTTGTGGCAAACGCACTGAATTCCGAATTTTGCCACAGCAGATAATTTTTCTTAAAACATCAACAAATCAACAACAAAATGGGCGCACATACGCGAACGAGCCTGCGCGCGATTCTACTACTTTGTTTGGTATTCAGCACAAAGGTGAGTATTATTTTGTTTTTTTGTCTTTTTCTACTTTTGCTCGCTTTATTCGAAATCGAACAAAATTTGATTTTAGCCCACTTATTTTTTTTTTTTTTTTTTGTCAAATAAATGCATAATTTCAATTAAGACACAATAAATACAGTTACTTGTGGCCCACTTCGAGTTTCTAAACACCCAAAAATCATAAAAGCAACACACACACACACATACATACATGATTGTAGCGGACTCACTCACTTTCGACGCCATATTCTTACATGTACGAATCTCTACGAAAGGTGACAGTCACTGTGAATTCTTTTGTTTGGCAGTCGCTGTGTATCAATTCACATTCAAATTAGACTATTCGTTTGATTGAGCGCATGAATGAGTAAGTGAGTGAATGAGTGAGTGACGGGTCCGCCTAGTCAGTCGAAGATTAGCTTTTGTTAAACGTTCAATTGGCACACACACACACTGCCAATGGTGATGATTCGCCCGTTCAGACGTAATACAAACAGAAATGATCGATAAATGTCTGATTATTGACTGGAAAATGTTGCAACGGTATTTTTTTCTTCTTTTTTCGATAAAGCGGCATTTATAGCATGCTATAATGTTGTATGTATGACAAGTAGTAGAAAACACATGAATATTTTGAAAACTGGTTAGGATAAATTATCTAAAGCGATAATTTTTAGAAGAATTATCAAAATTATACGAAAAATTTATAGCATTGCTTTTGTTAAATGAACTTTAATGATTTCTTTTGTTAATATTAAAAAACGCAACTAATGAAATGAGTGCACGAAACCGCTTGGATTTATTTAAATTTTGAATGAATGCCAACAAAAATTTAAAAATAATTTAATGAGATATTAATTGAAATAGACACGCATCAGAAGAGTTGTCAGATCAACACAAAAACAACATCGGTTGTAATAAGCAACAATTAGCAAACAGTCACATGGCAACAAATGTTAGAGTCCGATGCCTGAATGGCAAACATAACAGCAACAACGCAGCATCAGTAACTGCAAGAAATGTAGAATAACAGAGAGAAGAAGAGGAACAGAAGCAAAGCAGTTGCAGCGAAACTGCAGTTATGCTCTGATTTGTACCAGTTTTGACTTTCTTATTTGATCAACAACCACTACACTTACACAAAAGCAAACCCACTGATACACACACACACACACAAACAAATATATTCGATCTTCTGCTTGAACAATGTTATGTATACGTATGTGTTTGCAGTTAGCAGCGCTTTTATGTGCAGTCACTTGCATATGTTGCATGCAAGTGAAAATCTGCCGAACAATGCGCCAAAAATTGACTGACATCTTTCAAAATTATATGCTTTGACCAAAGACACAGAAAAATAAATAAAAGATACATGCATAAATTTGTACAAAACCGTTGGAATTTCACTTTCAAAATCAAAGTAGCATCACCAAATAACAACAACAAAAAAAAAATCATGAAGTACAAAACTACAGTAACAACAAACAGCAAAAATTCATTGTTGACAACTTTCGATTTTACAATAAAATTCGTGAACAAGCAGCAGCAGCAAGCTAACAACAAAAGAGAAGAAGCTACAAGATTTTGTATGGAGATAAAAAAAATAAGCAAGCAAACAAGCGAACACATCCGCTTCCCAATGAGACCGAGCGTTAAATTTTGAACTGATTGTAAAAGCACGATCGGTGCGACAAAGAAAAGAAGCAAAGCAGAAGTAATAAATAAACGAAAAAGCAAACACAAAAACAGACAAACACAACAACAACAACATTAACAGAATAAAAAAAAGAAAGCTTAGCTTCAAAACCCTTTTCGTGCATTCGTTCAGCGGCAGCCGCAGCTGCGTCGTTGTTGCATAATCCACTGAAGTCGAAAAAAATAAAAACAACAAAACCAACGACGAAAACGTTTCAATTTCAAAATGTACGCAAGTCATTTTCAACGCTTTGCTACTCTTCCAGCAAATCTTTCACAACACATTGCATAATCACGAGCAACCAAAGTAAAACTTTTAAACGCGTTTCAACGCCGCAACGCTTGCAACATTTTATGTGCGCTTTTCAGTGAAAAACTTAATGACAGCTTGTCTACCGAACCATATATACTAATGCGCATTCCTTATACTCTTTGCAGCATGTCTACGGCGATGGGCCGCACATTGATTCAGCCGCACTGCCACTGGAACACCGTGGTGTTGGCGGCGGTTATGGTCCGCCCGCACCTTCGCCCATCTATGGAGCGCCGCAGGGTCCACCATTGAGCACTGGCGCTACAAATGAACTTTCCGAGGAGGCTTGGCCGTTGGCGACCACAAACGATAGTCCACAGATCAAGCATTTGCAAGTACAGTGCGAGAAGACGCACATGCGCGTTAACATCGAATTCGATCGTCCCTTCTATGGCATGATCTTCTCGAAGGGTTTCTACAGTGATCCACATTGTGTGCACCTTAAGCCAGGTACTGGCCACTTGAGCGCCACATTTGAAATCTTCCTCAATAGCTGTGGAATGACAAGCTCGGCTAATCACAATGCGGCCGGCTATGGTGCGCCGACGCCATCAGGCAGCTACGTTGAGAATACCATTATCATACAGTATGATCCATATGTGCAAGAGGTCTGGGATCAGGCACGTAAACTGCGTTGCACATGGTATGATTTCTATGAGAAGGCCGTCACCTTCCGTCCCTTCCAAGTCGACATGTTGCATGCCGTTACTGCTAATTTCCTTGGCGACAATCTGCAATGCTGGATGCAAATACAAGTAGGCAAGGGTCCATGGGCTTCGGAGGTATCTGGCATTGTGAAGATCGGTCAGACCATGACTATGGTGTTAGCTATTAAGGACGATGAGAACAAATTCGATATGTTGGTGCGTAACTGCGTTGCTCACGATGGCAAACGTGCGCCAATACAATTGGTTGATCAGAATGGCTGCGTTGTGCGACCGAAGATTATGAGCAAATTCCAGAAGATCAAAAACTTTGGACCATCTGCATCTGTGGTTAGCTTTGCATACTTCCAGGCGTTCAAATTCCCCGATTCGATGAATGTGCACTTCCAGTGCGTCATACAAGTCTGTCGCTACAATTGCCCTGAGCCTAAGTGCGGTCCTGGTTTGCCAGGCGGCGAATACGGCTTGCCACAGATTGGCGGCAATGCGCTATCAGCTGAATATGGTCCACCAGAGGCGTATGAACGCGGCGATTTCGGCTTAGGTGGTCTGCCACCAGCAGCCTATCCAGATCCAAGACATCCGGCATCCGATGCAACCGGCGCTTACTCAGAGAATCAACCTGATGTCGTACCATCACCACAGGCACAAACTTCCGCTGTAACTACGCCAGAATCGGGACCAGCTAGCTCACAATCACCAACACAGGTGCAACACAGCGACTTGCATTTGCCCCCACCACCGCTACCGGGTCAACCCGGCCAGTATAGCACTGTCAAACGCAAGGATGATATCGAGGGCGGCAATCTTGTTTCGCTCGGCGGCCGTCCACGTTCCGTTGAGGGTCTCGATGATCTACGCGGTGTGCGCAGACGTCGTGACACTATCGATATTGTTGTCAAGCCGCGCATCTACAAGCGTGATGCACAGGAAATGACCGACGTAAACACCAGCCGCATCATTCAGGTTGTCGCACCCGGTGACGTCAATTTCGCGCTCAATAGCAACGCCAGCAATGAAACTGTTGTCATACAATCGGCGCGCTCGGCAGATCCCGAAACGATTTGCATGTCCGTGCCAAGTTTCGTCGGCGGTTTAGTCATGCTACTGCTCGTTCTCGCCGTTGCCTCACTAGTCGCTGCCTTCCTCTTTGTGCGTGTGCGACACTTTGACCGCAAGGGCGCATCTATGGCGTATGTCAACTAGACGACGACAATGAATTGGGAACGTTTTTAAAAGAAAAATATTGGAAAAATTGTTTTATTGGGAAATGAACAAAGACGCTTACATGTGGTATCAATCAATCAATCAATTAATCAAAAAGCAGCAGCATCATCATCATCAACAACAAAAATAAAAAAAAAAACAACGACATGACTTCATCGGAAGTTAGCAACCAAATCAGATTTACATACATTTTAACCACTCTCACCTGCTCCGCTATCCTATCGTCTAACGACCTTTCCTGCCTCCTGCATTTTTATTTATTTTGTTTGTTTAATTTATTCGCATTCGCGTACGAACTCTAATTTATTTATTTATTATTATTTTTTTTTTGTTGTTTCGCTTTTTACAATTTCAAATGAAATGTTAAGACAAACGACATTTTAAACAATCAAAGAACCAGAAAAAAAACAATAACAAAATTCAGAAATAGTCGCGTTTTCTCTCTAATATCTTTAGTTAGTAGACGAAAGTTAAAATGAATTGTTTTTATGTTCAGTTTTGAAAAATCCGAAAACAAAAAAAAAAAACAAAAATTTAATTGTGTTTGAAATATATTAACGCGCGCGATACTTTTTGTATTACGAATTAACGAAAGGAAATGTTTTAAAATAAGTTAATATAGCAAATGTATATATTAAATTATTTATTATTTATTACTTTATTTGATAGCTCCAAATAAATTTTTACTTTTATGATAATTAATCTTTGTTTTTCTTTAATTAGAACGGAAAATGGAAATTGTTTTATTTGAAGCAAAAACTTTAATCATTCGAAAGTTGTATCAAAATATATTTATTTCAAAAACTGTACAATTGTAACGCATTAATAGACATTCAACGGCTACTGAACCACAGTAGTTTTCTCTTTTTTGTTCTGTACATGTGAAGTAACAACAAAGATTTAGCCTGAGTTTGCTCTCTAGACAACATTAACATTATTAATTGCAACTAATATTTACGCATGAATTTAACTAACAGAGTTTGAAATTAAAACCAGGAAGTGGATTGAGCACCTTGAGTCATACATCACACATCTTTGTTACGCACTGCGCGCATCATTAATTGTGGCCGGCACATGTACTTCTAGACCATCTAGTTCCTTTGATAACGTTATTTGGCAGCCTAGACGCGATGTGTCTGTCAATTCGTAGGCAAGATCTAACATATCGAGCTCTTCGTCACCAGGTTTGTCGGGTAAATTCTCATAATCGGCAGTTTTTAATATTAAGTGACAAGTAGAACATGTAAGCGTGCCTTCACAGGCGCCAAATCCATCAAGATCAATATTATTGTTGACCACAACATCGAGAAGCGAGTCACCGATTTTGCCTTTAGATTCTATGCGCTCGCCATTTGCTCTGATGAATGTTACCTTCACCCTGATGTAATAGTGTGTTCATTAACAACTGTTGCATAGATTTCACCGCTCTATTATAGTGTACTCACTCAGGTTTATCGGCTTGCCTGAGCTGCGAAGCAACGGCGAAAGCACGCTGTACAATGAATTTATTGGGTGTCTGGTGTTGAAATATGTTTATTTTGTTACTTAGCGTCGCACAACGCAGCGCAATTTTCGCGCTATTTCGGATTGTATTCATGGCTATCATGTTTTCGTCTATTTAGATGAGTATGCGCTACGTTATCTAATCTTCACACGCACACTCCGCTTAACTGATCAACGGCAACAATTGAGTTGAATTGTTTAATTGTGTTAAACAAATTGCACTTGTGCGCCCGCTAGCTCTGCTGAAGATGGAACACAGACTGAACATATGATTAGCAGGTGTGGCGCGATGCTGCCAACGCGCTAAAAAACAAATTTACAGTATTTAGCCACGATTGAAACTGGCAGTGCCTAACGAATTTTCAAACGTGCACTAGATATAAATAAATCATAGTACCGCCAAGCAACTAACATGCTTAGGCTAATTCGAAAAAAAAACTAATTATAATGTAATACATTAAACTACGAGTGACACTTTACGATAACCGGCTTGGTTTTGTTGCAGTTGGCATTTATAAACAGGCCCCACCTCTTTAAACATGAATAAACGTGAATATATGGTAAGGTTTACTTTCGCAAAAGTTGTGAGAAATCTATATGTTTACTAATTGCAACTTCTATTCAGAACAGAAGTAATTAGTTGCAAAAAAAATTACTGATTTACAAAGTAATAAATTACACAAAAAATGACACGTGATGATAAAGATTGCTCAAATTACCTACCGCACTATAAAAAGCCGTTGAGTTTTGATTATTTTTTAGTACGAAATTACTAAGCATTCGTCGCAATGTTAAAAGTAATATTTTTATTAAGTTGCTTAACAGCTTTGGCGGCTAGTGCTGCTTTGGAAGAGCCACTGAGCGTTCAATTTGTTGCCAAGGACAAATTGGACACATTCTTGGCGAAGTATCCGGAAGCAGTTAAGTTGGAACGCAAGGAATCCAACGACCCTTCACGCAGTGCTGGTCAAGAAAAACGTTTGGTCACCTACACTTTAGGAAGTCGACAGAATGGTTTGTAAATAATTATGTTCAAACGTAATTGTTCTAATAATTATTATTTTAGGAGATTTTCTTGTCGGACGAAGTGTTTCTAATGACGTTACTTCATGGAATTCTCCACAAAATCCATCTATCCAAATCAGCTACCCATCTAGTGGAGTAGGCAAAATTGTAACCTACGTTCAGGTACTAATTGCTCAGAGTTCCGATTCGGGGGCCGCATATCTAACAGGTGGTGGTTTGGGAGAACGACAAGTATCGTTGGCTGTAATAGCATACCAAACCTACTATTTCGCTTGGGACGTTCAAATCTTTGGTAGAAATTAATCTTACCTAAAACACATTTAAATAAAGGCATTACAAAATCAATAATACCTGACGCTGCATTCTAAAATTATATATATTATATTAAAGGTTAAATGAAGTTGTCAAACTATTGGACAAATTTCACCTAGCAAGAGCACTTAGTCTGGCCTTAGAAATAATACAATACAAACGGCTAAAATTTAAATTTGATAATAGATGAAACTACCGGCATTAAGTATTTATAAAAGAACGAGTTGGCAACACATGTTCTCTTGGCACGCCGCCGCCGCCTTTCCAAAAATCAATCAAAACAAAAATAATAACAAATGGAATATATTTTGAATGATTTCGAATTAAAAAAACCACCACTTGTGACGGTTAAGGTACCTAACACGGCGTTTGGTAAGCTCGTAACGATTTCCTTCCGGCAGTCGTAATTAAACTCGTCTTTTTCTTGCACCTAGCCAAGCGAATTTACATAGCGATAAACAGCTACCTTAAACAAATGTCTACTCCCGATGCGAAGGAATTTAACCAAGAGGCTGCTTTACTTGCACGTCTAATGGCACGTCGGAAAAACTCCTTTCGAGGCATGATCGGCTTTCGTAGCGTTCATAAATTGAACGCTTCACTGTGCCGCCTATTGCGCGTTGATCTTTTGCGTGATTTGGAAAGCTTTCGCGGCGCATTACCGGATATATACGACGATGGACTTAGCGGCGATATGCCAACACGTAGTAGTTTTGAATATGTGCTGGTACGTTTGATCAGTGTGCATTACGTGTACAAACGTATAGGTGAATGCTGTAAGGAAGCAGCGGACTTTTTTGCGAAAATGTTGCGCAGTGCCTTTTTCTTGGAGTACAACACCCTCCTGATAGCAAATATTGCGAAGATTAATAGTTTGAGTAGAAAAATGAATGAGAAATGCGTGGAGTTATATAATAAAATAGTGCCATATGGAGAGAACTTTCCCATAATTGCAAAACACAAATTTCTTCCTGATGAAGTGGAACTGCCATCATGCTTAGACTCTGGAAAAGTGTGTCAAGTAAATGACAACACAGGCTTAGGAGCTACTCAATTGGAGATTCGTACACTTACAAAAGCACCAAATGCCCCAAAGCCTAAAAAGATCGTAGACTTAGGCTGCACTGTAGAAAGAAAAATTGCATCAGTGAAGAAGGAGTTGAATATAGAGACACTTGATAGTGTGCCAGCAATTAAGAATTTCATCGATTGTGAAAACCAGGCCCGCCAAGCGAACTCAAAACAGTGTATTACACAAAATATAGCCAAACATGAATGGATGGCTGCTCAGAGGCTCTTTGAACGTAAACTGCTTGCTCAGGAGCATAAGAAGGCGATTAGCGTGTTTCGTAAATTTATTAGTAGTAAATTTTGAATAATAAATGAACAAAAATTTTAATGCAATATATATAATATTAACATACCAAACTTTTACAAATTGATACCCAGTGTTGTCGGTATTAACTTGATAGTAGACGTCTTTTGTTGTCCTGAACACGTCTAGAATATTGAAGATATGTCATTAGAAAATAAAATTCATTGTATATTAGTTTTTTTTTCAACAAACCTTAGAGAAAGTTTTGTAGTTTTTGCAATGATTAACTGTCGAATTGCTAAAAGCCGAGGTATCTGTTTGATCAATCGGGGCAAGTTCAGCTTTGATGTTTAGATCAATCATGCCCACTACAATACTATGCTTTACCAAACTAAGCCATTGCGCATGTTCTGGCTCTAATTTAATATTGTTTTTACCACTTATGTCTTCTTTTTTTAGAACTGATTCTTCCTTTATCACGTTGCTATCGTCATCTAGTTTTATTGAACATGATAACCAATTGCTCATGTTTACTTCATATTTTCTTGGCATAAGTTTCGGTTTTGGTATCACAAATTCGTTTGCGTGTGTACTATTTAAAGGCTCAAATGGTTCTGTTTCTTTCAAATCATCCTCATCACCATCCTTGGTATTTTCTGGTTCTGTTGATTTTTCACCAAAATTAAAAAGGTCTTCACCCAAGTCACCATTGTTAGCATCATTGCCCATGCGTGCTTTCTTTGTTGTCTGTGATTCGTTTGGTTCACCAAAATCAAAAAGGTCATCATCATTATCGCTCTCAGTTATCACAGAAATATGCATACGTTTGCGCGTAGTTGCATCATTTTGGGAGTTATGGCTACTTTGCCGTTTTTCTCTATCATTGTTTTGTGAGGCAGGTGTTTGAGACTTTTCTAAGAAACCGTTCAACGGAATCTTTTTTGGCTGTTCGACTGGCAACTTATGAATTGGTGACTTCTTAGTTGCTTGCTGCGTTACTTTTTTTGTAGTCACATCCGTTTCTTTGCGAAAAGAAGTACTCGGCTTGTTTGCTGTACTCTCAAGTTCATGGGTTATAGGGTTATTACGTGTTGATCTTCTTGGGGATTGCCTTGATTTTGAGTCAACATCCAAAAGTTCATTTTTACTCAAGTGGACAAGAGGCAAATCTTCTTCATCATTATCATCGTCTGATTCAAAAACATTATTTTTGCGTGGTTTTTTGCATTTCGACAGATCATCATCATTTGGTTTATTTTTTTTCGAGACAAGAGGTAAATTTTCCTCATCACTATCATCATCTGACTTGAAAACATTTTTTTTAAGTCCTTTTTTGCATCTTGACAGTTTGTCTTCTTCATCTGATACAAAATTAATTCGCTGCTTCTGGTTTTGGCGTTTACGTTTAAGATTATTATTTTCTTTTGCATCTCTTAATGAAACGCCTGGCATACAATTATCGTCACCCTCCTCGTCATTTATCTCAATGACCTCTATTGGAACATTTTTATTCTTTTTGTTTACGGCCTCCGACTCAGGAACGACGACCTCAGTTCTGGCACCGGTTTGAACAATATCCTCTTCGGCAGTATTCTCTACGAACATCGTTCCAACTGGTATTTGGGATTCCGAATCCTTTCCCAAAGGCAAAATATCTTGAATTAACTTATATTTTGGATTGCAATACTTTTCAGTTGAGCAATATACAATTGCCAAGCCGATTTCGTATTCAGGTATTAAACGTAGTGATTTCTGCTCTAAAATGCCTAAAATATGATTTTAAAAATAAATGGTTTTTTCTTTCTCTTTGTTAACCAAATATAGTTTACCTGAGATACTATTGATTGTCTCTGTTGCCTGTGACTGTGTTGATGGCACAAACTGAATTACTATAACATTGTCCTTGGTGAGAAATGCCTTTTTAACGCCGATATTGACATCCTTACAATGGGCACCTGCCATCCTTACTATTGGCCCGTACATTTCATTATGTTTACGATTCATAAACACGAAAGTCTTGCCGGTAAAAAGGGTTCTACGCTCAGGTCTTACTCCAATATTCATTTCCTCTAAATTTTTTGGAGGAAAACTCTCAGGTTTTGGTAAGGTGCCCTTAAATAGTCCATTATTTGCAAATTTAATCAGTTCCAGCCAATAATTACTACTAACTACTGGTATCTGATCAAGGAGCGCATGCAAAAGCTTCAACGTAACAGATACTTCATCCATAGTCAAATGAGTGGACAATCTACTCCATGATTCTTCCACTTTGCCTCCTAGCGTTAACATTGCAATTTCTAGTTTTTGAATTTGAGGGCGCGAAAGCGCAGAGGCAAGAGTACGAATATTGAATTGTGACAAATGCCAAATGTTACTAAGAGGACCAAAGAGAATGCGATCACCGTCCTGCAGTGGTATTCGTATTAACTTCGCAATTGGTATCTTTGATCTAATGCCATCATTGTGAAATGTGCCATATCTGGAACCAACGTCTTCAAGTTCGAGTTGGTCTCTTGATATGTGGAACACTGCATGTGCACGGCTTACAGACAAATCGTCCTCCAGCACCAAATCGCTTCCGGATCGACCCACACTAAATTTCTTCTTTCCAGGCAATATAATAACTTTTTCATCTGCAAATTTAAAAATTTTATAATAAAAAAATAACAACTAGCTATGCTTATCCTTACCGGCCCCCAATCTAGACAAAATCCACATATTAAAAATGTTGTGTTTAAAATAGAAGTCGCAATTTCCCCGTAATTGTGAAATACAGACTTTGGAACAATGAAGTGGAGTTTAATTCGTGATGCTGAGGAAGATCGGGCAGCTGGCGGCCAGATATTCGGCGGGTTACGTTAATGCAGTAATATTTAACTTTGGCTGCCAATATTTTATTCTTAAACCAAAGACCCAAAAACAAACATCGTAATTTAGTTTATTCACACAATAACATAGGAGTACGGAAGGAGTAGGAGACTGCTTATACAAACAAGAAAGCCACCTAGTGGGACAATCGCCAACTTGCGCTGTATGTATTTATATATTATTATAATTATTATAATTATGATTATTATTATTATTATTATTATTATTATTATTATTATTATTAGTATTATTATTTCGGATTTTCGGGTTATTTGGCGCGCGTGAAACACAAGTGAACCAAAAGCGTCGTCTTTGACGCAAAAGTGTCCACGAAGGGAAGAAAGAAGACCAAAAAGGTACGAACCATTTACACTACATAGAAACGGAGGAAGGGAAAATCGACCAGCGCAAGAAATGTAGAAGCAACCGCCGTATGTTAGTAAAATTCAGTTTATCTGTTACCAACAGAAGCGAGAAAGAGACGCGACGATTTACACAATAAAGAAGTATAAAAAAACGCCTCCTTGAACATCGGGCTAACAGCCCTGTGAAAATGGAAGGCGCGATTTCACAAATGTGGAAAGACACTATTTTTTTTTATTTTCCTCAAACTATGAAACACTGTTCCAGTGACGTCAAAAACGACCCAGTCGTGTTTTTATGCTTACAAACACAGCTATGTTAATATATGACGTAGTGAGAAAAGGTTTTACTTCTGATCTTGGCTCTGTTAAGTCTAATTCCATGTTGTTACATCTACAGTAATGGAAAAATTTACTCAAATTTGATTTTTAATAAAATTTTTTTTTGTTTATGTCTTATATTTTACTGTTTTATTATAATCATATATTTTATTATATTGTTTAGTTTTCATGTCTTGGCTTTTTGGTCATGTGTACAACTATCGTCTTTTTCCAATACTATCTAAAAGAAGTTTCCTCAGTTTTCCAGTTAAATTTTTCCCAAATTATATTATTGGCATTTGTCAATGAGATATATGAATTTTAGGAGTAGAGCAAAAGCTTCTATGTTACCATAACAGCAGCCACTCGTTATGATGTTAGAACAATTTTAAGCAAATCGTTTTACATTTGTCTATTAATTCCCCTTTCAATCGACTGTTCAATTCGTTTATCTGTTATCATAGACTTCTCATTATGTCGTCGGCACATGTGCTTACATTTCATATTCTGGTTGAAGGGGCTTAAGGGGCGTCTAAAAAATTATTGATAATACACATAGTAGTATGTATGTAGTGTTTTTCGGATAACCGGATAATTGTGTTGTTGTTTTCTTCTTTGCGATGCCAATTTGCCAATATTTAGTCTGAAAAATGGCAAAATTAGCCAATTTGGCAGCACTGAACAACCTAAAGAACAGCTGATTTGGAATTGATTCGCCGGGAAATTGTAAACAAATACTTGATTTTTTAATAATTTGTTATTCTTAACCGCAAACCAACAATGGCCAATGTTTCTGGGCCACGGACAAGCATGTTCAACGAATCATTTTTGAATGAAAATGAACAAGATGCCAACTCGGTGCTTACGGAACTGGACAAGGGGCTGCGATCGACTAAAATTGGCATACAATGCGAAGCAATTGTACGCTTTCCACGTCTCTTTGAAAAATATCCATTCCCGATACTCATAAACTCATCGTTTCTGAAGTTGGCCGAGTTCTTTTGGAATGGCTCAAATCTGCTGCGATTCTGGGTGCTTCGCGTCTGCCAACAGAGCGAAAATCATCTGGACAAGATACTTAATATTGATGCCTTTGTGAAACGTATATTCATGGTGACACATTCAAATGATCCCGTCGCTAGAGCGTTGACCCTTCGAACATTGGGAGCTGTGTCTCGTGTAATACCAGAGAAACAACAAGTACATCATGCCATACGTCGTGCTCTAGACAGTCATGATACTGTCGAGGTGGAAGCAGCCATTTACGCAAGCAGTCAATTTGCCGCACAGTCCCGCTCGTTTGCTATCAGCATGTGTGCTAAAATATCCGACATGATCGAGTCGCTTCAAATACCAGTTCCTATGAAGTTGCTTCTAATACCCGTATTAAGGCATATGCATCACGATGCCAATACAGCGACTATGGTAAGCAAGTTGTGTCTGAATCTTTTACCACAGTATCCGGCCGAGAGTTTTGTTGTCGCAATTTTGGATACTCTGACGCAGCTTTCTGCGCGTACACTGACTGGCGTACCAGAACAATTAACCTTATTGCTAGAATGTCTGCAAGATCTACGACGACCGGTACGTATAGCAGCGCTGCAATCATTCAACCAGCTAGCACAAAAGCAATGTGTACACGCTTGGCCTAAAACAACAATTGGTGAACTGATTGAGCAGTCAGGTTCCTGCAACGACACACGGGAACAGTTTCTCTTCTTGTCCATTATACTCAAACTAAGTGACTGTCCACTAACATGTCACAGTCTACTAGTGGAACATAATATAGCTATCGTCAAGTTGTGTAACGTTTGTATTTGTTTGAATGATTTTGCCACTGCGAGCCAAGCGATGGCGGTACTCGCTTCACTGGTAACTTTTGGCGCGGAAAAACACAAAGAACAGATAAAAAAGTTGCTGGAACTAGCCGATTTACACATGGAAGGTCTCCTTTTTTTTACGGTACGGGATCAAGAGAATTTGCGAAATCTTCGTCGTTTATTAGTAAGTGGCATACGCATTGCTAGTGTCGACGCTAAATTTGGTGAAGACTTTGCGACACTAATTTCCGATTTGCTCAGCGATAATGTCGAATATCCAGCTCCCAATGCTGAGAAGATGTGTGAGACCTTAGTGGCCCTTTGCTCACACTTCCAAATGAACAAGTATGCTTTACCAAGCAATGACGATGGTGACATGGAAACGGATGACCCACCACCAATAAAGGTAAAGTTTTATATTTAAATCAATAAGTTGATTAAACTCTGGCAACGATTTTTTTTGTAGGTTAATCCCATGCTCGGGCGTCTACCAATCATACTACACAAATTGAATTCCATTACGGATGCCACTCCTAAGCCAGAACAATTGCACACAATTGAAATTCTCGCTGCCGTTGTTCTCCAGACATTGATGGGCTGTTTGTTGCCCAGCAATGTTGTTCAAAGCTTTGAAAAATGCTTTGCCAATGCCAATTGTTGGACACTTTATCGCATTGCACGAACGGCAAGTCGTTATGGACACCATTTTGTTGCGGCACATATATATGATAAAATTGCGCCCAGCATTATTATCGACAAAATGCACTTTTATCTTCTCGCACTGACGCAGTTGGGACGCGCCGAATGTATACTGAACTATGGTGTCAACTATGAGTTCATGCGTGACAATTACGAATTGTGTGTGACAACAGAAAGCAGCGATACAATATCGCCGGCAGTGATGCCACTAATGAAACGACTAGAAGCTGCCACATCTCTCTATTGGCAAGCCTTGGCCAGTCTAAGAGCAAGCTCATCACCAACTCATCCGTTTTCCTTTCAGCTAGAATATCTCAAGCTACGCGCTCAGTTTTTACAAATACTCCATATGGCGGTCACTGTTAAGAACGCTCAAGTAATTGTGCCACCACCCGCAATAGCCGGAAGCTTGGCACAAAATTCACGAGATTATCTGCAGAAATTTGGACATGTCACAGTGCAACTACGTAAACTTGTAAAAGCGCTTAAAGTCTGTGAAGAATCATTTTCACGTCTCTATAAATCAGCTTTTGATGCTGATCATGTAACGCTCGAATTCCTTGAAGTTTCCGAATTTCAATGTGCGCTCTTTGCGCACATTATTGAAACAATTTGCTACGCAACGCCACCTGAACCGCCAGTTTTTCCAACCACTGGTCAATATCCAGAAACACGCTACTTTGCTTCCTGTTGTCGGCGTATGGAACTAATGCAAAAAAATCTACCGCAAGAACCACCCAATGCCAAGACAATCAGCAACCGTCACTTGGATGTAATCATAGCGGAGATTGAAATTATAACGAAGACGCCACTTGTGCTACCACGCTATTTCTTTCAAATTTTGCAATCCACGCAAATCAAACTCTCCGTTAGCCCACAGCCGCGTAGTCCAACTGAACCTGTTATTGTCCAATCCGGCAGTAATCTTGTTATAAAAGTCGAAGGCGTTATTCAGCACTTCAGCAAACAGAAGGAATACTTTCGACGTGTGGAATCAGTACAGCTTAGCTTAACGTCGCAATTGATGACACCACGTCCCAGCACTGAGTTGTTAAAGCAACCCGATCAGATCACACTAAGTCAGACCGTTAAACCCCAACGCGACTTTCTTTCAGGCAGTTTCCTCTTGCCCATTTCCAGCGGTGGACAATGGCAAGTAACTCTAGAAACATTTGTGATTGATGAACATGGCATATCTTGGTGTACTGGACCGAAGAGCTCTATGCTTGTACGAGTGCTTGATGATCCGTCAAAGACTGCGACAACACCGGCACCCTCGCAGGCAGTGGGTCAGACGCGTCGTTTCTAAATTAAATATCATATTGCTGAGTCATTAATGCAGGACTAAAAAAATTGGTAAAATTGTGTCTCGGTTTGTGTTATTGATTGATTGATTAAAATAAATTAAAACTATATGTTGCACTTGTCAATGCTTGTGTCCAAATTTGATTTAAATATATCTTAAATAAACAATAAAATGTATTTACAACTATGTTTGTCAGGCAGAATCTGGAAAACAACATCAAAGTTGGCTCATTCATGTAAAAGACCCTGGAAAACTGAGATTTACCTAAAATTATAGTCTAATTTAGTTTCACATGCAATCACAATACCAAACGTTATTTTTGCACGATGCGTACGATATTTTTTTAGTTTAAATTTTGATTCGTATTCACACGCATTCGGTCAATTTTCATTGTGAATATACGTTCCATCACTATGCTATTTCTACGTGAACATGACTCGTCGGCGTAGCTGCCACGAAAAGATGAAGAATTAAGGATTGGTTGGACAGGTTATCGCTTGTGATTGAACGCAAACATAAGGCTAGCCAGTTCTTATTGGATTTTCAGTGCTTCCTCTTCACTAAAGACACGGAATTTTGGTTTTTTAGACACTGATTTCGGTAAATAAATCAGGAGTATTATAATGTTTCTTGGTCTGCAATATTTAAAGCAAACATAAGAGCATCTAACATCTTTGCAAGGTGGTTGATTTACTTCTTTTACTTTTTCGAGACGCAAGTGCGCCATCTGAACACATGTGCGTCTTCTACTGACACGCTTCGTTTTCTCCGAGCGACAGCGGACGTCAACTTCATCTCGCGGCGCCTCCTCCTTCAACTTGATTCATCATTTTGCTGCAAAAGTGATAAAAGTGATAAAAATTCATAATAAAAAAACAAACAACATGCAGTTACGAACATAAAACTCTTTAAAATTATATTCAGAACTCATTAGCTTCAGTAGCGAAAAGAAATTAGTGTAGATGGGCATGACAGGTGCTATAGGGTCAATTTTTGCTGGAGCTGGTGGTTGTTGCGTTCAGATTAATTAAAATAAATTAAACCCAATTTAGTTGAAGTGAAACAGTACTGCTTTAGTGAACGCGAGTAAAACGAGTGGCAAAGAAGTCATTGAACCGTCGCCAGCAAATTCCCGTGTAGGTGTTTTTCTGTTTATATTGTGCACAAAAGATTTGAGCATCTGATAGTCTCCTGAAGTAAGAGACGTAGGACTCATGGACATTAATGTCGCCTTCGCCAAAGCATTAACATGGCACAATTCACACTGTAAGTAACAATAATATGATATAATTTACTTTTACTTTGTGATAAGCATTCCTTTCATTACTAACTAACGTTAAGTCGAAGCGGAAACAAAAACAACAAAGCACAAAAGCTTCAATTCAATTAACTTTCAGTTGTTACCGTGAATTAGGGCGATTTCTGTTTTAAGGGGACAAGACACCAGTTTTGTGCGTGTGCTGTGTCTGTTTACGAAACTCAATTTAATTTTATTCAATTGCTTTACACTTAAAAGATAAAGTGTCGGATATCTGAGGCGACCGCTGGTTTAACGTGCGTAAATGATTATGCAAGCTAATTAAAGTCACAATAAACATTGAATGGCTTAGAAAGCCACATGCCTACATTGATTATATCAATTCACATATATCTTGGTTTTCATAGGTACAACAAACACAGCCCACCGCAAGCAAATGACATTAACCGCGCTAACTGCGAACATGTACCACTGTGCTCCATCAACGATGTCCAATTGCGATTCTTAGTGCCCGACGATCTAACGGAGGTAGGTAGGTAGGCTAAAGCTAATCGATATAGCCGTCAAATTAATGTTTATTATTCCGTTTTCAATCCGTTCAGGTGCGCACGCTTTGCCAGGAATGGTTTCCAATCGACTATCCCATGTCATGGTACGAAGACATCACATCCAGCACGCGTTTCTTCTCATTAGCCGCCGTCTATAACTTAGCGATAATCGGTCTGATTGTTGCCGAGATTAAACCATACAGAAATGTGAACAAAGAGGTGCGTTATGGTCTGGCATTTTATCACTATCTATGACCTCTAAAATTGCTTTATCCAATAGGATAAGGGCATCTTGCCTGACTCAATGGGTCGCAGTGCTGACATCTGTTATATACTCGCAGTGGGCGTACACCGGGGGCATCGCTGTAATGGCATTGGTTCGTTACTGCTTGACGCTTTAGTCAATCATTTGACGACGGTGGAAAGGCATTTGGTGAAGGCGATATTTTTACATGTCCTGTCTACAAATCAAGCTGCCATACGATTTTATGAAAAGCGAGGGTGCGTGCGTGAGTGTGCTTACGTAGTTTAATGTCTTATACAATAACGATTGCGTGCGCAGCCATTATAATCTAACATACACACCTAACCCTAACAGATTCACGCTACACTCATTCCTGCCCTACTACTACAACATACGCGGCAAAGGGAAAGATGGCTTCACCTACGTGACCTACATAAATGGCGGTCATCCGCCTTGGACACTATTGGGTGAGTGTTCAAAGGATAATTCGTCCTATCAACTTAATTGATTTATGGCATATTTTTAGACCACATAAAACATCTTGCTTCCAAAATTCGTTACGCTGGCTCCATTTGCTCGTGGATATCATCACGCGTGCGACAAGTTGTGCGTTGGGTTTGTCATCGGACATCTTCACGTTTCAACTTTGCGCACTAAACGCGATCGCACACTCATGCAACCAATGAAATGAATGACAAAAAAAAACTCAGTGTAGATATGAAACGTTTTTAGCGAAAAAAAACCTTATCGTTTTGTAATCATCGAGCAGGCTTCCGTACGTTTGTTCGTTTGTTGTGTGCACTTTTGTCGTGTACGTGTTTTAAATGTATCAAATGTAAAATAATGTTGAGCGCAAGTTGTATGTCTGAGTTAAATTACTCAGAATCATGTTTTTTTATATCTTTTTTATTCCTTTGCAAACAAGGCCAGTTTTGTTATGCTGGCCATTTTATATTCAAGTATTTTTAAGTTGAAAGTTTATATATACGCATATATATATAACGGTTACCATCTGTATATACAATTATGTACTCATAGACTTTTTGCTGTAAATTATTGCGCAAAGTGATTATTACTCTATCAAAACTAAATGTTATTTAATTTTATTGCACAAACAAAAAACAAAGACATTTTTAATCGTAAACCAACTGTTTTAAACTGTTTATCTTCATTTTTTTTAACAATCAATCACGTATACCCAATAAGTTTAAGCCTGTTGGTCTCCAATAGTATTTCAAAAGTATTTTAAACACCAACTTTTTTTTATTTAGCAGTCGCTGGTTTTATATATTAGAAACAATTTAGCCAATTATAATTTTTAATAAAAGATATTATTTATATAAAATATGAATTATCCTTGTTTATTTGAAATATACTTTCATGTCCCTCGAATTAAATACCAATTACTCCGATTTTGCTAGACGGTAACAACAAATATATTTTTTTCAAATTGCTTAGTTTGGTACTAATAATGGTTTTGTTATTTTTTCCAATTATATTTATTTTTTATAATTTTAAGTGTGTATGTGATAATGGAGCGGTTGTAAAACAAATAAAGTTTCACCGCCCAAAGTAAATTTCATAATTTAACGATCGCATTAATTTTTGCATAACTTTTTTTTAAAGTTCCGTTCACAATTTGGTCATCTGAATGCTGAAAATACTCAACACTAGATTAATTGTGAATAGCTGCGAAATAATTGTCAACTGCTGGCACTGCTTTAAAAAAGTCAAAAAAAATTTATATTTTCTTGTGTGATAAAGTTTCTTGTATAAAACGAAAAGGCGAGATCTGTTCGATGCACCTGCTCCTATCCTTGAGAATTATTTACAAAAGTGGGTATTGTCAATGTTTCGTTGTAAAATTGCATTGCTCTCATGCCAGGGTCTTCTCGCATACAATTAGAGTACTATTGTGAACTGTCACTGCGTGCAAAGTGGTGAGGGAGGCAAACAGCGAGCACTCAATTTCAACTTCGAGTAGCAGAAATTCACAACCGAGACACATCAAAATGATTTCCAAAGCCGCAATTTTAGCAGGTAAAAATGCATAAATATTTAAAGAAAGCAGGGTTAATTAAAAGAAAAAGTGAATTATTAATGTTAAAATAGAAAACACGAAAAAAAGCCTCATGCTGAATTGTTACGCGACTCGGGCCGTAATCGTGGTTTATGTAATCATTTTGGAACACCCTGTGTGAATTTTTCGCCAAAGAACTTTTGTTGGTTTTTTTTTTTTTTGGCAATTTATTAAAAGAAAACTGTGTTTTATGTATTTTTGTTAGCTCAACGCCCCATCGGCTCGCTGGTAGCCAGGACCGCCGCGTCAGCAGCCCAATCTGGCGCCGTTGAACGTCGCTCGCGGCCTGAGCATCCCGGCAAGGTGCGTTTGGGCTTTGTTCCAGAGGAATGGTTCCAGTTTTTCTACAACAAGACTGGTGTCACTGGTCCATACACTTTTGGCGTGGGTTTGATCACCTACCTGTGCTCCAAGGAAATCTATGTCATGGAGCACGAATATTACAGTGGTCTCTCACTAGGCATCATGGCCATAGTTGCTGTAAAGAAACTGGGTCCATTGATCGCTAAGTGGGCTGATGGTGAAATCGATGTGAGTATGCTTACCACATGTCAAACCAAAATATTTAAAATTAAAACATTAATTGACGCAAAACATAGAAAATCGAAACAGAGTGGAAGTCTGGCCGTGAAGGCGAACTTAAGGCTCTCGCCGACGCCATTGAGGCTGAAAAGAAAGAACAATGGCGCGCGGAAGGTGCACTTTTGCTCATGGATGCCAAGAAAGATAACGTTGCCCTGCAATTGGAAGCTGCTTTCCGTGAACGCGCCATGAACGTGTACACCGAGGTACGTGAATTTGGTATACAATTGCACCACTCTGTTATATAATGATGACAACTTGTTGCCATATTTAAACATCATAGGTCAAACGCCGTTTGGACTACCAAGTCGAGTGCCGTCATGTTGAACGCCGCCTTAGCCAGAAGCACATGGTCAATTGGATCGTTAACAATGTTCTTGGCTCGATCACTCCACAGCAAGAGAAAGAAACTCTTAACAAATGCATTGCCGATTTGAGTGCTCTAGCTCTGCGCGTTAAGTAGATAAATAATTTTTCTTAACGACGAATAATAGTTTTGTTAATCTTTAAATATAAACACATATAAATATGGTACAAGTTGTGGCCAACAAAAACAACAGCAAAATTGTGTATAAAAGATGAAATGTTCACTGTTATGTGATTTCTGAAATAATAAAATACTCCCCGGAGATAATAATAAAAAAAAGCACTTACCAAAATATTATCAAGGGTGAGGGCGGTTGTTAAAATTTCATACATTTTTTGGTCCCTCAATTTACTAATTATTTCACAATATTTAGCCAAATCTCACGTTAAATGGAGGGGCTTTATCAAAATCTCATCAAAAGACAGTCTTAATTTTAAGAAAATCACCGTAATAGCAATTTTATCAGTTGCAGAGTAATAGTTTCATATACTGCGGTATATCTGACTTTTTTATTCCGCCTGGCAAGTCTTTGATTTGCGCACAGAGTCTGGCAACGTTATATCAATTGGTTGCGTCAAACAGCTGTCAGTTTGTTTGCAGAAAATTTAAAAATTTTTCATTTCTTGATTTTATTGAGTATTAATTTGTCGACTTAATTTATAATCAAAAAAAAACGAAAAACACTAAAGGAAATTAGATTTTAAATTAGACGAAAGATGCCCGCTGTCGAAGAGACGCAGATAACAAAGCTGCTATCGAAGGTGAGTCACCCATAACAAAACAAAAGACTACAGCATCATAAAAATTTTCGTCGCAATTAACTCAATTGAATAATTTCTGTATCTTTTGATTAGTATAAAAATATAAGTGCAACAAAAAAGGATGTAATCGATGTAGTAACAACGTATCGGAGTTTAACGTATAATTTGCAAAAATTTGGTGAGTAGCGACAAACGCTTTTGGGTGTGTTAATCAAAGGGGGGTGACGGCGACTATCGCATGATTTATTTACATTTCTGATTTTTTTTCTGTTTATGTGCTTCCGCAGTTTTTAATGACGGCAGCTCAAAAGAACTTTTTAATCTGCAGGGCACGATTCCGGTGGTTTACAAAAGTAGGTGTTTGCAATTTGTAATTAAGAAAATGTGTAAATAATACTGTTTTTTACAGAAAATACCTATTACATTCCGATTTGTATCTGGTTAATTGACACGCATCCGCAAAATGCGCCAATGTGTTTTGTGAAGCCAACGCCCACAATGCAGATTAAGGTGTCAATGTACGTAGACCACAACGGAAAAATCTATTTGCCTTATTTGCACGACTGGCAACCGGTAAGTTATAAACACCTTGTACATACATAACCCATGCTCATCCTATTCTATGTCCATAGCATACGTCAGACTTGCTGTCGTTAATTCAAGTTATGATGGTGACGTTCGGTGATCATCCACCTGTATATTCAAAGCCTAAGGAGCAAGTAACGCCGTATCCAGCAAATTGTAAGCCAAACAGTTTGAAAAGCGTAATCAATTCTTGTAATTTACAATTGTGCTTCATAGCATTCATGCCACAACCGGTTGGTCAACCTGGCGCTGGAAACTCATTTTTGCCTTATCCTACTGCTGCTGGTGGACCTGCCGGCGGTGCATTTCCACCCTATCCTACTGGCAACTACGGAACCAGCCATATGGCATATCCTCCCTATCCGGCTTCTGGAGGCAGTGGTAACGTAATTGGTGCAGGCGGCGCTGGTGGTGGAGCCGCTGGTGGTGGCTACCCACCATATATGAATTTCCCACAGGTTCCTGGCTACAACTCGGGTTATGTGAGTAGAGGAACCTAAAAGTTTGTATATTTTGCTATATTTCTTCTTTTCGGGCAGAATTCCTCCAACACAAGTTCAACGGGTACCATCACAGAAGAGCATATTAAAGCATCACTCATAAGTGCTGTAGAGGACAAATTACGTCGGCGCATTCAGGAGAAAGTCAATCAATACCAAGCAGAAATAGAAACATTGAATCGTACCAAACAGGAATTGGTAGAGGGTAGCACGAAAATTGATTCAATTGTGGCGCGCTTGCAACGTGAGCAAGTGGAGTTGCAAAAGAATATAAGCATTTTGCGTGATAAAGAACAGGAGCTAGAAAAGAATCTAGAATCATTAGAAAACGCAGAAGCGATTGATCCCGACGAAGCTGTGACTACAACTGCGCCATTATACAGACAGTATGGGAAAAAAAACTTCTGAAACATTGATCACGATGATTGATTTCTTTTTTATACCTTACTAGATTACTAAATGCATATGCCGACGAAGCTGCCACAGAAGATGCCATCTACTACTTGGGCGAAGGTTTGCGAGGGGGCGTCATCGATCTGGAGACCTTCTTAAAGCATGTACGGCAACTTTCGCGTAAACAGTTTATTTTGCGTGCAACAATGCAAAAGTGTCGACAAAAAGCCGGTTTGGCTGGTTAGTTGAACGAGCTAAAATTTTCGGTCAGTGTGGAAGACTGATCGGATATTAGAACAAACGAATTCACATGTTAACAATTCGTAATTGAACTTTGCATATAAATTTAATTTAAGTGAAATTATGGAATCATCAATACGAAATAAAATGTACTCAATACGCGCACCAATTGGCGATTCAAATTCAAACATTTCACTTTTTAAAGTAGCTTTCAAATTTGTAGATGCAAAATAAAGTTTTGTTTTGTGGTTTTTTTAACATAATTTATTTTCGTTCGAATGTCACTTGGAATAATTAAAGGCATTTTTCCGCACCAGGTTTCTTACTGCTATACATATATGCCGACAGTTAGTAGGAGAAAGACTACGCCAAAGCCAAGGAATAGTGAGGCACATAGACTTATTAATAACTCCTTGAAGAGGGTGTTTTCCTTGGTGTTTTTATTGCGTGACACTACAAAAACAAAGAACCAAGCAGTGAAGAACGTGCCGATGATTAATAACACAGTGGCCAAGTGCGGGAATACAGCCGGATTGATGGGCGAGACGTAGCGTTGCAAGGTATCCATTTTGTTATTTGTTAGATTAAACTCTGATGCAGGAATTAAAAGATTTTTCTCCAATTTCGACGTGGCCCGGCTAAAATATACAAAATTGGTACTGCCAACTTCAGTTAATAAAAACAGCATTCCTAAAACCGAATAACCATCAGCCACCTGAGGCGAGCTTAGACCAACATATAAATATTATAATTTGATTTTCAAGTACATTTATCGGTGTGGAAGCTTGCTAAGCACCCTTTTATCAGATTGAGGCTTTCTAAATTTCATTTAATTTGGAAATTAGTTAATGGATATCAGCTATTCCTAATCATTTATTCTCCGGCCCTGACTAGCAATGCCAACTTAGGAGGAAGCATTAAAAAAAAAATTGTACAATGTTTGTCTTGACAGTATTTTTAAAAAGCAGGCGGCAGTTTTATTTAATTTATTTTACTCAAGGACTGAGGCTAATTGAACTGACCGAATTCATTCTAATATTAGGTACGCATATGTTAGTCAGATCTCACACAACAGATAAGTCACAAATGAGAATTTATTTAGTATTGATATTAGTTTAATTTCCGTATGTGTTGCGTGTTGTAACGCAACTTAGGCGTATCTAATATTATTATTTAAAGGTAATTTTGGCATTTCATGAAAAACAAGTTCATCGAAAAGTAATTGCAAATTTAAAAAAAAAATGTCTTAGACATATATATGAATGTTTATGATTTTCTTGAGTGCCAACAATATTTGTTTAGACGCGTATTACAAAAAGAAATAGTTCAAACAAGTTGGAAACATACGAGGTGTGTTTAAAAAGGTGACTTTTCAAATTTCGCGGGCAACGTATTTTCGATTTTCAGTTTCAATTCAAACTAAACTCTGTATTATATATGTTTCAATTCCTTACCTTAAATTAAAAATAAAAATTCTTGAGAATAAAAACAAAACAACAAAATTGTAACAAAAAAAAAAAAAAAAATGACAACAGAAATTAACAACAAAATTATAACAAAAAAAAAATATTGCAACAAAATAAAAAAACAAAAAAAAAACAACAAAAAAAAAAAACAACAAAAAAAAAAAACAACAAAAAAAAACAACAACAAAAAAACATTAACAAAAACATACACATATATATACTTTATTATCTATGTGTATATTATTATATATATGTATATTAAATATATGTATATTATTAAATAATATGTATATTATTATATATATAGTTTATTATTATATACATATATATATATATATATATTATTATATATATATATATATTATTATATATATATATATATATTATTATATATATAAATATATTTATTATTATATATATATTTATTATTATATATATATATATATTTATTATTATATATACATATATATTTATTACTATATATACATATATATTTATTACTATATATACATACATATTTATTATTATATAATATATTGCATTTCAATTTCAATTTTAATCGTTCCCCTTTCGCGAACAGTGGCTGACTGACGCGATAGCAGTGCCTACACCGCCTTTTATAAATTTAGTCAGTTTACAGAAATATGTAAACTTGCTGCTATCATATTCTAAATGTATGTTAACATATTACAGAATAATGCAATGACTTATGTTTTCGCAGTTTACAATATAACTTACGTTATTTCAATAGTAAATTATTGCGAAAGGGCGACAGTGATTCTAACCTGTGATGAAGTAACAGTTTAGAAACAGCTCAGTGTTACTCTGTAATTTGTAACTGTGAAAAAAATCATAGTTTGAATCACTAGCAATATGAAACCTTTGAAATGCTTGGAAAGCAATCATCGAATTATTATATAAAATTGTCAATTTTAAGCAAAAGATTTTAATTATATAAAAAATTCCCAAATTTCGCTTATTTTCTTTTTTGCCATTATTTTGTCCCCACAAATTAAAATTACCAAAGTAATTGGGATCGCAGCAACCGAAAGCACATGAGCAGTTTATCGGAGCATAAGTGATTTAGCGCTGTCACCTTAGCTTTTTATAAATTCATCGATCTGAATATTACATACTCTTACTCTAACTTGGCCCTACACATCACATAAAACAATGTAGTATACACTTGCTAATTTAGTCTGAACAATAAATTGGTTTAAGTGGAGTGTATTCAAATAAAACATAAGAGTACATAATGCTAAGAACTATAAAAGGGAAGGCAGCATTGCTCAAATAACAGCTTAAAAGAGCAATTCCTTCCAAACTGTGATTTCCAATTTTGATTTGAAAATCACTGTGAAAAAATCATAGGTCGTGAAAAATTGCTCATCACTGAGTCTGAAAAATGGCAAAACAGCCAGAACATGGCAAATTTGACAACACTAAATCAATGCCCTGGATGAGTCCACGTTTGAGAGAGTAGAGAGCGCCGATGAGAGAATGTGTCAATGTCGCCCTGACACGGATGACCCAGCGAGAGCAAAATTGATTTGTCGCATGTCGCCCTGCATTCGCTGGGCGATTTCCCGTTCCTCCGTTTCTATGTAGTGAAAATGTGTGGTAGTTTTTTGGTTTTCTTCCTTCCTTTCCCTTATTCGCAGACACTTTTGCGTCAAAACCCGTGCTTTTGGCTCACTTCTGCTTCAGCAGAACCAATTAAATTGTCAATTGGCATCCCGCACCTGCCCGCACACAGCAACAGCCAATCAGCAGTCGTTTTGGACGTGCTTTTGTTGTTGCGCGATGAAAAAACTCTAGCACGTTTGATTTTCCAATTTTGTTGGAATTTAGAAAACAAAAGAAAACGGGAATAATTGTTGTGTATATGGTAGTGGCATATTTAGGAAAAATATTTTCAACTTCTTGTTCTACTTGGGAATAGAGACAAATCTTGCGATAGACAACTGACATGGATGAGGTAAGTGAGTGGTTGCGTGTGCACACATGATTTAACAACATCTCGAAATCTTTGAGATCGACTTGGAAAACGCGAGTCCTGAGGAAATAAATGAACTGGAATCTCGATTGTATGGCCAAATTCACCATGAACCCGTTGTTTTCGAAGATCGAGAGGGCACAGTCGACCATTTTGATGCAGGACTGGACGTCAAGATGTTGGCGTATGCTGCGTCGAACCCAACGCCATATACCGAACGGGTAGTAACACAAACTCGAGTTGTCAACAATAAGTCAGCACATAGCTTAAATAATGGACGCTACTGGAACAAAGCACCTTCGGCGGCAAACATGGTCAACCCATTGCCGAGTACGTCGCAAGCTGCGAACAAGAGTGCTGCAGGTGAGACAAGCTTGTTTTACTATTTTAATCAGCTTGACGTTTAGTTTATAAGAAAACAAATTTCTGTCAGAAGAAAATCTAGAAAAAAAATGTTAATGTTATTGATATTTGCAAAAAACATTTTGTTGGTGCTGTTCACGTCGTATTTAATTATACACTCAGTGGTAAAATATTTCTATATGGGGCTTGTATTCACCTATGAAATTGCGACGAATCATCAGACCATTACTCGATTAACCATGCGTGGAGCAATAGTTAGATTCTTCAATTCGTTGCTACTGGTACCCGAAAAAATTATTAACATATGCTCCGAGTACCATGTTGATATAATCTGTGTTATCACCAGTTTCCTACTCATATTTGGCATGGTCCATTATGAGTACTCCGCTTACGGACGTGATCTGTTTTTCTGGACAAATCAAAAGATTTCGAAGGACGACTATGCCATTTTTTTGTTTGTAACATGCGAATTTGTGGTTGCATTCCATTTCGGAATGCTGCATTTCCTGCGTAAGGGGAAAAAAACTAATCAGAAATTACATACAACGCTGGCGCGCAAATACCGAAGATTTATATTTATGGAACTTGTCTCGCGTGTGGAAGAGGTCTTAGTGTCAAAATATAAATATTGTAAGGATACAACTGACGCTGGCGTTTTGTTAAAATTATCAATTGCACGATTTGATTTTGAACGTGTCATTGAACGATTTCGTCAGGATGCTCGCGTGGTGCTTTATCCAACAATAAATCAATCTGAGATGTCACCACGCGATATTTATCGCATTACCAGTGGACGAAGGTTCCTTTTGCTCAAGAGAGGTTATTGTTGGCATGACAAGAGTTTTGATGTCACCAATGAATTCATTATAGATCTATTGAATCCTAAATGTACTACTAAATACTAAAAGTTTCGGCCGTATTAAATTTGTTGTGCATATCTAAAAGTACTTAACTATTTCGTTTACATTTCAAATTTTTCTTATTTCATGAGTTTCTAATAAGAACTGAACTTCTTATGATTTTTTCAGTGGTATCGACACCAAAGAAATCAAACGTCACTGCAGTTCAACCCAAAATTCCTTTAGAACAAATTAAACAGTCGCATACGCAGTTGAAGCCAAGTCTTGCAAAGAATTCAAATGAATTACAAAACAAGGGCAAACAACAGCAATCACAGAAAAAACAACAGCAGAAAACACAACAAAATACAGTGGATCAGAAAAAAAAACAAACACAAATAGATCAAAAGAAACAAACAAACCAAGTTGTCAAACCAAAACAACAAAATCAAGTTGTCAGAAAAAACCAACAAAATCAAGTTGATCCAAACTTAGAACAGCAACAAAAGAAGACCCAAGATATCGCCAACCAAAAGCCGCTGAACCCACTAAATGTTCAGAAAAAAGCAGATCAACAACAACAACAAACGGGAACCAAAGGACCCTTCGGTAAGCAGTCACAAAAACTAGAAAAACTAAAACGTATTGAGAAAAAGAAAGAGAAATCGAAGCAAGCTCGTCTAAACAGAATCGAACGTCTTAAGCAACAACAACCAACAGAAATAATAGTTCTGAGCACAAGCAATGATGAGGAAGAGGATGATGACGATGACGTTGTGATTGTACCATTGCCCCCGCCAGCAATTATTGATGTAGATGACAGTAATAGCGGTACGGAACAAGGCAAAGATCAGTTGAAAATTGAATCAAAAATAGAGATCAGTTCGACACCTTATATTGAAGAAAATGCCATCGATGCATCTGATGTTCAACTTGAAAAAGCAACAATGAGAAAGCCCTTAGAAGTTATGATTACAGCACCGTCAAAGCAAATGTCCGTTTGTAATTCACCATCCAGCTCAGTGCTTTCAACGGACGATTTTATTGGCCAAACTGACCGCAGGCGTCTAAAGGAAGATTTTGAAAACGTCCGTGCGGACGATGAAGATTTGCTGCTGCTGACATCCGATTTAGGCACGTTCTTGAAACCGGCAGCAGTCGAAACACAATCAGAAGCAGCCACTAACAATGTCTCTGGAAATGAAAATGCACCAGAAGTGAACCATATTGAAGATGAGCAACATGCTTCACAACCTGAATTTGTGCTGCCAACAAATTTGGAAGCTATCAAAGAAAAATATCGCGTCGAGCCGTGTCAGTTTCGTGCTTTAGATGTTTATGAGAGTGAATCGGATTTTACCGAAAGTGGTATATATTCGAAAGCGACAAAGACAAATCCAATGGCAACGGTTATTCGTCCGATTGGTGATAGCAGTTCCGACGAAGAACTAAATGATGTTGAGATTGTGGAACCGATTGGCACACAAAAAACAAAACGTTTGCGTAAGCGTCGTGCATCGAGTACAAATAAAGACGGCGATTCGGTTGGTCATTCTAGTGGCATCGGGGAAGGTATCAATGACGATGAAACTGATTCGGATGACAGCATTGCGAACGGTGATGGCATTCAGTCTTCATGCGTTCCATTCATATCACGTGGCGTCGCTGTGGAGCATTGTAAGACGCCGGTGCGTAAACTTAAATCTACAACATCTCGTTCTAGCCGATTATCTGACGACACTGGTGTCGCAATGTCGGACAACAGATTTCTGCAGTCATTAAAAAGTCTAGCAAAAGGTTCACAAGCAGATGATAGCGACAGCGAAGACGAAACGATCCAGACGCCAGTGCCAAGTGCTCGTGACATTGCGGAGCGTGTACTAAAGAAGCAAGCCAGAAATGAGACAAGAACCAAAGTCCGAAATGCTTCTGGTCCTGTTGTTAAAGTCGAATTACAAGATAGCAATGATAAAGTTGAGGATAATTCGGAACTCGTTAATATGAGTGAACCAAATTACGAGGCATTGCCAAGCATTGCTTGTGAAGGATTATCGGATGTTTTTAAACAAATTGACTCAACGATCGGAACAACACGAGGAATTATTAACACTGTTGAAAACATTACTGGTGTTAGTGATGACGATCGTGTGTCTATTGACATTCCCAACGAAGTTTTTGAGAGCTTGGACAACATTACTAGCAAGGACTTGCGTATCATGAACGATGAGATGATATACTTTTACGATAAGTCATGGGGTGGTGAATCTTTTTCTTTGGCACAGTGTTTGCGTCGCATGGACAGTATGTATTGCTGTTGTCACATTTGTAAGTCAAATAAAATTATAATTTGATTGATATTTTGTTAGAACGTCGTCAGTTATGGCGCATACAACCGGACGATCGTTTTCCGCGGTCCACTTCACGAAGCCATATGAAATGTTTGAATTGCTGTGAGTTCGGACATGTACGCGCCAAGTGTAAGCAGCCTAAGAAGCCAGTAGTGTGCCACACCTGTGGTTGTGTTGGTCATCAAGAGACACGCTGTCCGAAATCAATGTGTTTAGGTGTAAGTTAATAGTATACTACTGTTTTTCACATATTTATTAAAACTTTTGTACTTTCTAGTGCGGCAATAGAACCCAGTTGTTCGTGCGTAGTTGCAACAACTGTTCGTTTCAGCGCCGTTTAATTTGCCCATTATGCAAGGTGCGTGGCCATAGCATGAACACATGTCCAGACAAATGGCGTCGTTATCATTCGACTACTCAAATGAATGTACCATTGGAGCAAAATGTCAGCTATAAACGTAAAAAGTATTGCAGCATTTGTGGCGCCGAAGGACATTTGTCAGATACTTGCCGATCTGCACCACGATTTATGGACTATCCACCCATTGTCAGCTCCATTAAATCACATGAGAAAGTCTATGAAGATCAAACAATTTGTATTGCAAGTCCTAAGGATATTCCTTATGTATCATTTCATTTCAATTGGTCGCCAGCATTGGAGAAGAATGGCTATTATAATCGTTTTCTAAAAGCTGTTGGACTTTCAAAATTGTTTAAACGTAAAATGCAAGCTAAGAAAAGAGAACAGGATTTACAATCAAAGAGAACCCGTGTACTTGAGGGATCGTTTGTGCAAAATCCATATGCACAATATTCTACACAGAAGAAGAACAACGCTTTCTCGACACAGCCAAACCAGGTGCAGGAAGTCAGTGAAAGTGGCAACTTAGATTTGACAGAGTTGCCTGACAAAAGTGAGATGATACCTACTCAAAGTGTAAAAGACAGCAACTCAGAAGCTACAGATCAAGATGTTAGTTTTAATGCAGAAGAGTATCAAGTAATCGATGAAATTGGTGAAGATACTGAATCGGATGCAGCGCCAGAAAAGGAAGAGCAAACAGGACAATTTAGTGGCAATGTTGGTTTTAAAGAACCATTGGAAGTACAAGACAATGTACGACACCATTCAAGCGCAGTTCAACCAAATGCTTCATTAATGGTTTCTAATATTGATTCCGATTCAAATTATAGCTTTTCTGATCACTTTGAATTGCCAACCTCAACAACTTCGAATATTGATGAAGTGCCAGTAAAGACATCACCAGCTTCAAAGATAAATAGAAAATCGGGACCAATGGACAACTTACCAGAGATAATACCATTAAGTAGTAACTATAATAACAGTCAGCCATTACCAGCGCCAAAAGCCGTGAGGAAGTCCCGGCCAATGGAAGAATTACCCGATATTATATCATTAAACAGTGGTAATGATGGTCGTTGGGAAACAAACGATGATGAAGTACCATTATGCACAGGAATTTCGATGTGTTTCTCTGGTGAAGAACCTCTAAATTATGACGAAATTGATGATGTGCCAAGCGAGGCTAAAATATATATGCAACGGTCCGACACCGAGTATCTTTTCAGTCCAGAAGGACGTCAATTTCTAAATGATATATCCAAAGAGTGCGACGTCGATGTGCAAATGAAACTTTTATCTTGCGGCTATGTGCTGGTTATATACGGCTTACAACGTAATCAAACCAAGTTACACTCGGCAGTTTTGAATCGTTGTAAAGATGTACGTAACAAATCTATTGATGTCCATATTCAAAAACCACCGAAACGCGTTGATGTATTAATCAAATATTTACGCGACGGCATTTGCCAATTGTTGGGCAACTTGGGTAATGTCGATGATCTTTATAACACAATGAAATATCATGAGAATCAAAATACCAAAAATGGTACTAAGGCGGCTGATAAAAAGCGCAGGGTTCTCAATATGATATTAATCGGACAAGCTGGCTTACTGAATGGTAACATGCATTTAGATCAACTTTTGCATACGTTACGAAAACTCATATTCGATCATCAACCAGACGATTTGGCTTCTACCCAGATGCGCTTTGAAGTTGAAAAACATTGGCGTGTAATATTTACGCCTTACATACATACAGACTACCAGCAACTGGTTAAGTTTTATCACCAATTACCGACAAAGAATCGTATGCACAGCCTAAACTTGGAACCCCAGTTGTTAGGTCAAAAGATACTAAATACGTCATTGAGTGAGGAACAGAAATCACATCTGAATGCCACACCAACAAAATTAAATACTTCTGTCAATATCCATGCGCCATTAACACAAAAGAGGACAACAATGCAAAATAATTCCCATTCTGATGTAAACATATTACCTACCACCGTCTCATCAGAAATCAGCTATGCGCAATGGCAGTGCTAACAAAGTTACTCCACTTAAAACATCGACTAGTGGTACAACTACAAATTTTACAATGCCTAAGAGAGGCAATATGGCAGCAGTTGCTGCCAGTGTGAATTACCCACCATCACCATTCGCAACACCTAGAGAACTAATGAACCGTCAGCGCATAGGTTCTGGCAACCAACCAACAAATTCAAGGCGTCAATGCCAGCAGATCAATGTTTCACCACCGTTTGCTAATCCACAACAGCGCTCAGCTGTCAATCTTCAATTGCACGCAATATTGCCATCAAATGTCAATTCGAACGGCGGCGAAGCACTGCTCAACGCACTCAACAATTCATATCCCACAAACGCATCCAATCGAGCTCAACAGGCATCAATGTTTTGGTCGCGCGAAGCATTGAAATACGTTGATGAGTGTCTCAAGCTGACCGATCATTCGTTGACCCTCACCCGACTGTATCGTGTGCAAGTTAAATGCCGCAGCGGTAATCTTTCTCACAACGATTACCTTGCGGTCATTAAATTATACAACATACTGTCAGGTTATGAATTTTAAGTTTAGTAGCTTTGCATTTCTTTAATTTTAGATGAGTTTCACTGTATATTTTGCTTTTCATTTACAATGATAAAATAGTTTTAAGTAATCGATTTCTTGAAAAGAAGTTTAAGTTTCTTACACATTATCGACAATGTGCAAATAAATATAACCAAAAACTGTTTGGTGTTAAATGTCAATGCATATTTTTTCCATCAACCCAATACCAACACAAAAAAAATGCAGTTGTTTCAGTATGCAATAATTTGTCTATTGACCCTTGACCTCATTCGGCAAGTATAAATAAAAATTTCAGCTACAAATACAAATCATAAGAGAAATTTTTCATAGATTTTTCTTCTCATCAAGTTATGTGGTTCGGGTGAGCCACAAGTGTTCGGCGATTATCACAAAATCAATATTCATTATACATTTCCAGTTACATTGTGTTGTTTTAGTTCCATGTTCGAGAGAGTAGATAAGTCATAGCAAAGAGTCAATCAAGGTCGTCAACGAGTTCCAAATAGCTTACCAGACTAGATAGACTTAAGAAAAAAAGTGAAATAATATAACTAGATTACGCTGCGGTCGTCTGCTGTTGTTCTGTTGTCGTTGAGGCTGTGGATGATGCCTCGGGTGCTTTCTCATTGATCGCCAGCCACGGGCAACGTTTTTGCAATTCTAACCTGTATCGGGGATGACTGATAGCATATACAAATGGATCGATACAGGCTACCATTTTGCAAGTGCATGCCGGTATCATAGTCACGCCTGGTGTCAGAAGACTCTTGTCGCCAAAGGCTCCAATCAGTGACATTACACCGTAGGGTGTCCAAGAGACAAAGAAGAGGAAACAGATGGTAATAGCTGCCTTTGCAATGCGAATTTCGGCAGTCTCCTTGCTTTTGTCAACATTCGAGCGTAGTGATTCCACGTTCATTTTCTTAGCTTGTTCCCGTAATGCCTTCTCATGACTAAATACATGCCCGACAATCTGACTATAATAGTAGATGATCATCGTGGTGGGGCAAACGAAGCTAAAGAAGAATATGGTACCCACAAATAGACGTGTGTCGAAGTCATCCGTAAGGTAGTCAAAGGTGCATGATGTTAGGTAGCCCTCTGAAAAAAAAGTGTAAACACAATTTTGTTGTTTAAAGTATAACTACAATAATATGTATTTATCGATCTTTTTTTAAGTGGCAGGGAGTTGGTATCAAACTGAAAGAAGACTATGTAATTGATATTATTTTAGCAAAAGAAAAAAGGAGGCGTTATTTACCAAAATCGGAATTTTCGAAAAATAATTTTTGAATTCAATTTCAATTTTAAGGAATTTCAATTTTAAGGATTGTTGGAGTATTTTTTTGTTTGCTTATCGCCTCTCTGCAATGTTTCCTTTGAAATGACTTATGCATACTGATAATTACAGTAAACATACGCGTTAACAGCATTTCTGACAAAAATGCATCTAAAGCGGCCCCTAGACGCTCAATATTTCCGTCTTTATATTATACAATATATTTTACAATAATATTACTCGGGCAACCCGCACGGTGTAATAGTATCACCTTTTTCTATATTTTAATACTCTCTGTTTGTCCTTTTTGTTGTTAACATTGTGTTAACATTGCCATAAAAGCACTCGTTTTTGTGCGAGTTTACAGCTGATCTGGCAACACCTGATTTGACATCTAAAAAAGCAGCCCATCCACGACAAACACGAATATTATTCGTGCAATCTGGTTGAATGTTCTGTAGTAAATTTACAAATTATTTATAAATTTAACTTTGAATCATTAACTTAAGCTAGTGTAGTTATCAATAAAAGTAAATTAAGTAAAATTGCAGTATGAAACATAGAAACTCAAGTGAAAATAGTTGATTTAAATAAAGAAAAGCAAAAAATTGAGTGAAAGAAGAGGAAGAAGAAAAAAAAGACTGCTGCATTGCGTTTGTGTGTGCTACGCGTTAATGTGTGCGTGTGTGTGGCGAGATAAAATTAGTTTTTTGTGTTTGTAAATAAATAAGGAAACCACTGAAAAGTAGACTAATTTGTAGGAAAAAATATTAATTTCGTGGAATCTAGAAGAAAGCAAGAAACACAAAACTTGATTTTGTTATAATTGTTTTGTGCGGTTGTCGTCGTCCTCGTCGATGTAAAGTTGTAGTTGCGTACGCAGTGAGAGAGGGGCGCAAACAACGACCTCAAGTACATTTGTGCAACAAAAACAACAACAACAGCAACACCATTAATATCAGCTATAAAAGCAACAACAAAAAGCATTATTTACTGAATGCTCGCTAATTTAATGAATAACCACCAGTAAATGAAACAGAAATTAATGGCCAAAGAAAAGCGAGTTAAGTGAAAAAGCAGTTTGAAAAATAAAACAAATGCTCCGGGGAATGCAACAAACTGAACAAAAACTTCAATGTTTGTGCACTAGATGAAAAAAAGGTAAGGCAAATGTGAAAAATTTTTTAAAAGCAAGAAAAAAAAATTGACCACCGGACACACAATATGAAAAGTGCAGTATAAAAGTAGCAGCTGATGCAAGGGTAACTTAGTTATACCAACACGCAGAAACGCTACAAATACAGATTCAATTAAAGTTTCTGTCTTATGCAAAGTGCTAGGACACTTCATTAGCACTTTATGCTGCCTTTGGCTCATTAGTAGATTGTGGTTTCTCTGAATCACGACTCATTTGTGAATTGGCTAGTAACGTAAATGCTAAAAGTTTTGTGGTTTTGTTGACTAGAAGTATCTATTGAACAAACTCATATTTTGAGATACATATGTGTGTATATAAAAGTAATGACGTCAAGTCTGTTTGCTACTCTTTCATTAAACTATTGTTCGATATCATTTGTGTATTGTTAATTTACCGACGGTGTGCGCATTACTTGACCTGTGTGTAATACATGGCACATACTCATCGTACTGCAATTGTCGGCTGGAAAACCGACGAGAAAGCGAAATTTAATAATCAATATAAAAATAAAGAAACTAAATAAATGAGGAGACTAAATGACCAAGACTAACTGGTTTTTGTTTATTTTGAAGCGTTATTGCTAAAATTTCTACAAAAGTTTTGAGGTAATTAATTAGCGTAACTGCTAAAATAATATACGAACTTAATAACAAAGCATGCGCGGTGAGCTTGGGCGGTCGTTGGTTTTTTTTATTTTTTTTTTTATATGAAACTAACCTATCGCACTTCTTTCTACAGTAAACTCACGTCTCGACGACGACGACAAGGGGAAAACTTGTGCAACGCTGCTACGCAACGGAAACAGGATTAGTTAAAACACATAGCGGCAGTTTAACGATAGTCGTCAAACTGTTATAATTACGCCACCGATTACACCAACAGCAACAACAACAATAATAAGAAAAGTAGCAGCAGAGACACCTGCAAACGGTTTGATCGAGTTACCGGTTAAAGAGCATTTGCCAACATACTGCGTCAGTACAAGACAAATGTCAAATAAAAACAATCCGAAACGCCGCGATCCGACCGGAGCACCGACAGGTGTCGCCACAAATACGAACAACAGCAGCACCGGCTCCAGCGTCGGCAATACATCTTCGGTCAACACGACGTCGTCATCGAGCTCATCATTGTCATCCGCCGGTGGCGGTGATGCCGGCATGTCTGCCGATTTAACATCATTATTCGAGTGTCCCGTTTGCTTTGATTATGTGCTACCGCCCATTTTACAATGTTCCAGCGGTCATTTAGTTTGTGTTTCGTGCCGTTCGAAACTCACCTGCTGTCCGACATGTCGCGGCCCATTGGCCAATATACGCAATTTGGCAATGGAGAAGGTTGCCTCGAATGTTAAATTTCCATGTAAACATTCCGGTTATGGTTGCACTGCCTCGCTTGTCTACACTGAGAAAACCGAACACGAGGAAACCTGCGAGTGTCGTCCGTATCTCTGCCCATGTCCGGGTGCCTCATGCAAATGGCAAGGCCCACTGGACCTAGTCATGCAACATTTAATGATGTCACATAAAAGTATAACAACGTTGCAAGGCGAAGACATTGTATTCCTGGCCACCGATATAAATTTACCCGGCGCCGTTGACTGGGTCATGATGCAATCCTGTTTCGGTCATCATTTTATGCTTGTACTCGAGAAACAGGAAAAATACGATGGTCATCAGCAATTCTTTGCCATTGTACAGCTCATTGGTTCACGCAAAGAGGCGGAGAATTTTGTCTATCGCCTCGAACTCAATGGCAATCGACGGCGACTCACCTGGGAGGCAATGCCACGCTCCATACACGAAGGTGTCGCCTCGGCTATACATAATTCGGATTGTTTGGTCTTTGATACGTCGATTGCGCAACTGTTTGCTGATAATGGCAACCTTGGCATTAACGTTACTATTTCGTTGGTCTAAGCAGCACAAGCAGTGCATAGTAGAGTATAGTGGCGCCATCTGGCGGAGTGTTAGCTTGGCGGCTTGTGGTGAGCGCATAGTTCGTTATTTGACAGAGAAAAAACAACCGTTTTAAAAACGCTGACTTCTTCGTCTGTCTGTAGTTTTAGTATTTTGTATTAATCATTCTCATTTTTTTTTCATATCCTGCAAATTTATTATATATATTTTTTTGTGTTAAATTTTAAGTTATCATTGGGCTAAGTAACATTTCTGTATGTAAGCGGTAACTAAATGGAAGAAGTTTCAAAAGTTGAATGTTTCCGGTTGCAGTTCACGGCGTACGAGCGCTAATACACTCAATTTGCAGTTATGCGTGTCTCGAATTTACTTCCACACATACGATTTGAAAACATTTAATTTTGAAAATCGATGACAGCGAAAGCGTGAGGGAGAGAGGAAAATCAAACGGAAAAGGAAACAGAAAAAACAATTATTTTCCGCTTCAGTCATTAATATTGTGTTCCCCGAGCCAACAGTCTATCAATCAATCAACCAACCAACCAATCAGTTTTAAGCAGTTTATTTCCTTTGGTAATTTTCGTGATGATAATGATGTTGATGATCATGAATGCAGGCAGTAAAATAAAATAACTAGTTTAATTTAATAATTTAATGTATATTATATTTTATAAAGTGTATAAATTTTGATAAAAGAAAACAAAAACAAAAACTTAAATCTTACACAAACACACAAACAAAAATTACCATACACGAACACGAACATGAAAATGTAAATTTATTAATAATTTTTCTGTATGCCAAAAAAATAAGTTGTGCATAAATTAAACAAGAAGAAAAAGCAAAGCAAATATATTTAAATATTTAAACAAGAACAAAAGACAAAACAGTTTTCGAAAACGAAATTTAGCATAATAAAAAAATTACTTTTTAATAAAATTAAATAGCAATTAAAGGCAGCAAATCACACACAGAAGAACAACAACACACAAACGAATAAACAAAAAAAAAAAAAAAAACAACTAACTAAATACAATTAATAAATAAAACAATTAAATAAAAGAAATATATTTAGTTGTATGGTAAATTAGGTTAGCAGATCTCTGTATGATTGTATCCGTTTATTTGTGTATTGGAAGAATACAAAATTTTCACGATTTTATTATATTTTTAATGAATTTTCTTATGAAATTGCAAATAATAATTAACAAAATTTAGCTTAATAAAAATGGAAATATATATTTGATCTAAAAAATGTTTAAATAAATTACAACAAAATTCAAAGAATCAAAACAGAGTGAAAGAAATAAACGTTTAAAATAAAATAAAAAAAAATTATAAGTATGTCTTTCGATTTTCAAATTAGTTTAGCAGATCTCTAGAATATGTTTTTTAAGCAATGAAAATGTTCTTTTAGTTGTATTTATTGTACATTTTAAAATTAAAGAAAAAGAAAATTTTAGCTGATATTAATTTGAAGATTTCGTGATTTTCAAATTACTTTCAATTCAAATATCAACAGTGACACTAAAAACATTAAGAAAAACAAAGTAAAAAATAATAAGAAAAAAGATTGCTAAGCAAATATGGAAAACACAAGAAGAATATGAAGGAAACCGGGGGAAATTAATAAATGCAGTAAAATATTTACTTCGGTTGTACCGAAGCTTTATACGCTACACAGTGTTTGTTTGTATTGTGGCTTGATTAACGGCAAGTAAAACTTTTAAGATAGCTCAAGTATGGAAAGCAATTCAAATTTAAAAAAATTTTCATTACGCATTAAAGAAGCTTAAAAAGCTTAACTTGTTTATCGCGGCAATAACTTCAACAAAATAGTTGATAGGCTCAGATATCAGTTTTAAAGCAATCGATTGACTTGTTGATTGTCGATTTGGTGTAACTGAGCAATGATTTGCCTGAAATATTCTAGAAGAAGATGACTAAATATGAAATTCATGTGAAGCGTGTAAAAATATATAAGACATTTAATTGTAAAATTCTATAAATTACAAAGAAATATATAAATGATAATATATTAAATTACAAAGAAATATATAATTGATGAATGTATGAATTTAGTATTAAAGTGGTCAATAAATTAAAGAAAACAAATATGGAAACTACTAGTTAAAAATAAAGATAAACAATTAAAATGAAATCTTGTGTCTTTTATGTAATGAAGTCTGAACTTGAAAACAAAAAAAAAAATGTTGCCGAACTTTTGAGAAATATTTTCGAATACAAAAAGTGTAATATCCCTCGTACAAACTTAGTGGCTTTGGAGTTACTATATCAGAGATATATTTTTGTTTCGTTTTTGAGACATAAAAACAAAAATGTCGAAGCCCAACTTTTCTTTTCCTACAAAAAACTAAACAAAAACCTAAAAAAAAAAATTCAAAATAATTTGTTTCACAAAATTGATTTTGGTTTAACTATTTTTTTGACCACCAAATTAAAAGTAAAAAAAGACGGAGCTCAGTTTTGGGCGCACTCAAACACACAACGGCAAACGAAAGCACGAAGGCAATCGAACTTGTTAGCGGAGGTGCTGTGTTAAGAAGAAGGCCCATCAATGATACCGAAACGACGTGAATCGGCGCCCAGCATAACAAGCACATCGACTAAGGGGGAGTTGGTGCGCGCCACGACTGCCGGCAATCAGCAAACGGATGAGAGCTGCGAATCGGCAGCCGATCAGACAGAGAATGAGACGACACAGTGCGGCAATGGTGTGGGTGGTGGTTGTAATGGCATTGACAAGGATAATGTCATTACGGATTTTCTGGTATCGTTGCTCGAGTGTCCCGTCTGTTTTGGCTATATGATGCCGCCGATAATGCAATGTTCGCGTGGTCATCTCATCTGTGCCACCTGTCGTCATAAACTGAGCGCCTGCCCCGTCTGTCGTGTGCCAATGACCAACATACGCAATCTGGCAATGGAAAAGGTTGCTTCTAAGCTGGTCTTTCCATGTAAGCATACATGTTACGGCTGTCGTCTGCGTTTGGCATACAGTGAAAAGAAGAGTCATGAAGAGGATTGTGAGTATCGACCATATTTTTGCCCATACCCGGATGAGAAATGCGTGTGGCAAGGTCCGCTCAAAGAGGTCTATAAACACCTGGTATCCATGCACGACAGTGTCATAACCATGGACGGCAGCGATATTGTCTTCCTCGCCACCAACGTCAATCTGGAGGGTGCACTCGACTGGACTATGATACAATCGTGCTTTGGACGTCACTTTCTACTCTCTTTGGAGAAGATCCATTTGGGCGAAGGCTGTCAACAGTACTTTGCTGCTTGTCGCATGATCGGTTCAATGCGTGATGCTGCACAATTTGTTTATAACATCTCGCTGGAGGCAAACAATCGCACGCTCAAATGGCAATCGAAGCCGCGTTCCATACGTGAAAGTTTTGTGGCCTTCACAAATGCCGACTTTCTGGTGTTGAACAAGTCAACAGTGGAGCTTTTCTCTGTCGAAGGCAATTTGGCCATAAATGTTGTCATCTCGAAAGCGGACAATGGCGACGAGTAGCGTGGTTGTAATCGTGTGCAAGTAAGTTTTTTTTTATCCTTTTTTGGAAGTTTATTTTTTCACAAATTGCTTTTTCACTTATTTCACAGTTCACGGTATTGTTGCGTACAATCATTTGCACTACTTTGTTATATATATTTGAATAAAAATTATAATCTTTGAAGCGTTCTCCTTACTTCATTACACTAACCCATACTTATGTACACTTAACTTACCTGGCACAAAACGATCCCAGAAGCCCGTCAATGGCAGCACCACCCAAGGCGTGCAATACAACCAGATGATGATGTTCATTAGCAACGCCTTGGTGAAAGTCATCGAACGATTCATGGGTTTTGTTATGACATTGAAACGATCATAGCCAATGGCGGCGTTGGTCATGCCGGCGCCGATGCCCGAATAGGAGCCAATAGCCGCAAAGAGCTGGCACCATGTATTGCCTAGCGCAAAGCCGCGGTGGAAGCTATTGTAGATGAATATCGGCGCCTTCAGGCACATGATGAAATCAAAAACAGCCAAATTGAGTACGAAAAGATTCGATGGAGTGCGCAGTGGCTTGGCCGTGGAGAAGATCCAGATGACTAAGCCATTGCCAATGGTCGAAGCAAAGAAGAGAAATATGTAGAATATGCCCAACATATAATGCATCGATGCCGGTGGTTCCATCTGTGTGAGCCAGTGTTCGGGTATATATTGTATCTGATCGGGTGGCACATTCCAGCCGAGTAATTGTAGTTCGCCTGAAACGCGCGCTTCCGGCTTCAGTAGCGGTCCTTGGCTAGCGTTGCACTGCACACTGACCACGGCAGCGGCGGTGGCGGCGGCGGAGATGGCAGCAGCAGGCGGTGTTTCCGCATAAGGGTTCTCGTACTCCATGACTAAGATTGCTTAACGTTTCGTTGGCGTAGGCGTAACTTTTGCGTTTTTTGTTTGCGAGCACAGCGCCGCGCTGCCTCAAACTGTTGTTGCACGCTCGCTCAGATCTGTGCGGTTTTTATAGGCGCGCATTGCACTTTAATTAAATTTGTGGTTTGCATGTTCGCTAATGCCAAATTTTGCAGCGTTAGCAATTGTTGTATTGGCATTGGAAATCTTAAGCAAAGTGTTGAGTCTTTGATTTGTGGTTCAGTGTCAATCAGTGTCGTGCTTGATTAGCACACACGCCCACACACGCTGTGTGGGTTTATTCAACTCACCATACCATCCCACTTCAAGCAATACCAGCAGCAACAACAACAACAAATATGTTTGTATACATTTGTGCATGCAAATAGTCTGCTTCGAAAGTAAAAAAAAAAAAACAAATTGTCCTATGTTGTAATAAGTCAGGCCATACATTGAGCAGATAAGCGTTCAAACAAATCGGTCGTTCGAAAATACTGGAATGTCCTATGTGCTATGTAGCTTTTTTCACATCAAATCCAAAACAAATTAATGTGGTAATGATTTTCACATAAACAAACGCGCTTGCCTGATATGGTGAACCCTGTAATGAGAATGAAATTAACACTCACCTGGGACAAATCTACCCCAAGATTCGGTATAGCAAGCAACAACAAATGGCGTTGCATACATGTAGATAAAAATAATCATCAATATCGCTTTGCCGTGTGTCATTTTGCCCTCCATAGGCTTGGTGATGACATTGTAGCGATCGTAGGCGATAAATGCATTCGTTGCAGACGCACCGATGCCCGTGTAGGCGCCAATGATGCCATACACCTGGCAGCCAAAATTGCCGAGCGCAAAACCTTTGTTGAAGCTATTGTAGATGAAAACGGGCGTTTTGCTCATCATGAAAAAATCACACATGGCCAAATTAAGAACGAGTAGATTTGATGGCGTACGAAGCGATTTGGCACTGTTGGGTGTACAATTCTCAATTAATTCATTACCCGATTACGTAGCACTTGCCTTCACTTACGCTGTGAAAACCCAAATAACCAGGCCATTGCCAATCAAGGACATTATCGTAAAAAATATGTAAAGCGTGCCGAGCAAGTAATGCATAGATTCCGGTGGCTCTGGATACTTAAGCCAGTGTTCAGGTATGTGCCGCAACTCTTCTGGAGGCACATTCCATCCAATTAACCGTCCTTCGGCGGAGACTCGGGGCTCAGCACGCAACACGGTGGAGATGTTCCCGAAAGGATTTAACGTCGTCGCTGTCAGATTATAATCCATTCTGTTTGCATTCGGCTTGGTGCCACAACACTGTAAACACTCGCGACGTTGGCCGTCAAAGACAGAAGCACACGTCAACAATGATGCAGCTTTTATACCCCAAAAGAAATCTAATCGAAATGCGATTAGTTTCTGATAGCCACCAGTGGATTAACGTAATCCATTGGTATTTGGCTAAGCTAAGCATTTACCTTTTTGCCGTGATTTGTTATGACACTTTTGTTGCAATTGGATAATATGAGAGAGAGTCAAGGTCGTCTAAATTGCATTCTAGTCGCTAAGCTTTGGCGGAGGCAAAACTGAACAACAGCAGCAAAGTGGACTAGAAAGAATTTTACTGTTCTTTTTGTTATTTGGATTTAATGAGTTCTTTTGTATAATAATAATAAAGAAATAATAATAAAGAAAAATAAAGGCTTATTAATTGTTCCTTAATAAAATTATCTTATAATCTTAATTTTTATATTTTTAGTTTGAAATGCAATTTTAAATTTCACGAAACGAGGGCTACATGCAAGAATCGCGTAGTTTCCGTTAAATTATAAAGAATTAGAGGTCGCTTAAATTTATCCAGACTAGCTCGTGTAATGTCTGTACATATTTCTGCACACATAAGGCACTTTAAAATGTACATACATCTTCGTGATTTTGACATTAGTGTTGAGCAGTTCTTAAATTCAAAAATGCAATATAAAAAAGAACGAAAGTATTGAACACGCTTTAAAGTGTTAGCTGTTCTTGTAAACATAAGTCAAGCAGATATATTTTTTTTTGAAAAATGTGAACACATTGGCTTGCTTTATGTTATTATGTCGAAAATTCTTCGTTTAGAGCAAATAAGTATAAATATTTTATTCCATTTCGTTTCGTTACGAAAATAAGCCGGAAAACTTGTTTGATTATTGAAACGCTGTATGCCTTAACTCAAATAACGCATACTTTAGTACATTTAATATGTACTTAATGGCCAAAACACAAGATTCCCCCCAAGTTGGAAACCATTTTTTTATTTTAATTTTACCGGTTGATTTGACTCGTTGTGTGTCGTTCCGTGAGCTCCCGCGATAGTTTTAACAATTCGTTTTTTTACGTTGATTTTTGTGTTTGTTTGTTGATTGGTTTCGTTTAAACGTGTGCAACAAATTGTAATCAATTGAGTTAGTTGAAGTGCCATTAATAATTATCTTGCTGAGAGTTACGCATACGCAACGTCTTGAACAAATCAAAGTGAAGTGTCAAGTGCTCTGCGCTACTAAGCAACAGGCAAAACAGTTACAAAACCAAAAAGTGAAAAAGTTAACAGAAAAATATAAAATCTTGAGAATTTATTTGTAAGTGCGGCTTTTTATTAACAAAGTAAACAAAAAAAAAAATGTAAAAGAAAAGGCTTAAAAGTGCAAACCAACGAAAATGACCAACGGCAGCAACAGCAGCAGCAGCAACAACAATATAACACAATTATGCGCACACATACACACATGCGCGCCGACAACGCGATCCCAGCATGCATGCATGCGCTCTCGTTGTTGTGTGTATTTATATTTGTGCCGTTGAGCGTGCGTTCTTTGCCTCGTTTATTCGTTTCTTCATTCTTGTATCACTTTTTTTTTGTTCGTTTGTTTATATGTTGTTCTTTAAGAAAACTTGTTTCTGGCCCGGTCCGGCATTCCTGTAGGCCACAATTACGGCAATGCCTACAATTTGAATTCCAATTAGAATTTTAACTGAAGGTCATCAGGATTTCGTTTTTAAAGACCTTCAACAGTGGCAACAATGCCAAAAAAAAAAACCAAACCAAAGTCGATCGTGATTCGTGCTATGCCACAATTCGTTGCGACTCAAACACGATTGTTTGCATTAATTAATTGTGCCGTTGATGTGTTGCGCTCAACAAGCCCATAAAATGTGTTAACACCCATTGACCAAATTAATTAGACAGCAGTGAAGTAGTTTCCTGCCTAGCTGCGCCATGCTGCTCAACAAGGTGACGGACAACTTGTGCTAATCACCTTTGCCAACATTTATTCTATTTAGCATATGTCAAAAATTCCACATTTTCGCGCGCTCTCTCTCTCTCGCTCTCACTTGAACAACTTCTTGCGCTCTTTTAACTTTTTCGCACTTATCTGGCTAAAGTTCGTAACAAAAATTAACTGTTTACGTGTTGAGTGCGTTGGTTGTTACCGTTGTTGTTGTTGTTGTGGCTGCTGCTGTTGTCGTCGCTGCTGTCATTGTCACCGTCGCTGGTTGGCCGTGCTGCCGTCAAACACTGCATGGTGAAGTTCTTGGCGATGATTAAATGTCTAAAAATAAAAGAATAAATAGAAAAAAAAAACAACAAATCATTTCAAGCATTATGAGTTTGCCTCTTTTGCTCGCTTTAATGACGCGTCATTGCCATCGCCTTTATCATTACTGAATGAAACGCAACGCGACCAAAAACCGGTGACAACATTTTTCTACCAACGACGTCATTTTGTTTACTATTCTTTAATGCTCTCACTCCCTCTCTCTCACACTCTTTTTCACACAATTTGACACATGAATATTTTAACTCATACTATTGTGCTTTAATTGTTAATAGATACGCGTTTTATTACTAAAAAGAAAAATAAAGAAATAAAAAATTACAACAACAACAACAACAATAGCTATACCACAATGACACCCTCGCCAACAAAGGATCTTATGAACTCAACGACAATTTCGCGTCGACCACGTGAGGATTTCGCCGAAAAGGTGAGCTCATATTCTTTATTTATTTAATTTAGTTGATTAAAACTTTTGCCAAAATTGGCAATAATTTGTGAAACTTTGGCTAAGATCGGCAAACCAATTGATTAGATAAAAAAAGTTGAGTCATGTCATTTATGGTTTAACTTTTGATGGACGTTTTAAGTTTTTAAGTTAATTAATTTTCTATAAGATATGTTTTGAGATACTTGATATTATTTAAATTATACACTAAAACATTTATTGTCTGAGCAATTGATTTATGTACATATTTCTCTTTTGTATGAACATTAACAATTCTGATATGTAAAATGCATATTCTTCTAAAAGATTCTTTGACTTTTTGACTTTGCACTAAAAGTTCTTATCAATACCCCAATTTTCAAAGCGTACACAAAATGCACTTAAAGTCGAAGTCTATAAAAATGTCCAAAACAACAGACATGAAATACCATAAGCCAAAAAAGCCTTTAAAGCTTCATTCTGTTAATAAAAAAGGAAAATTAAAAAAAACAAATTAAAACAAAAAAAAAGTAATTTTATGTTGAACACTTTAGTTTCCTGTGTTTTCCTTTCACGTATTCAAACATAAACATTTGCCAACAATAATAATAACAACAACAACAGCAACAACAACAAAAGTACGCAAATGCTCAGATGTATTTCTGTACCAAATCTATGGCATGTTTATCTGTTTATAAGTATCTGTATTATATGGAGTGTATGTATGTACATGCATGTGTGTGTGTGTGTATACTCATTTAAGTGAAAAGCTACATTAATAACAACAACAACAGCAACAACGAACACGACTATGAAAAGTTAAACAAAAACAATTAATTTGCCTAATGTTTATATTATTAACGCTTATCTTGCCGCAGAGCAAACAAGTTGTCAGTGCGAGCAAAAATACACACTAACAACAACAATTACAACAACAACAAGAATAACATAGATTTCATTAACAGTTGTGCAGATACTCTTACTCATTTAACTGGTCTCAAAGACTTTCAGTTGATTAGTTTCACTTACAACTTGTCTTGTCTGGCCTTGTCTTTTCTTCTCTTGTCTTGTCTTGTCTCTGCCGATTTTGTTGCATGTTTGGCATGGCAAATGTTTCTTTAAACGCGACTTTCGCCATTTACGCATGATTAATAAATAAATAAATAAGTAAAAACAAACAGAATTACTTTCTTGCCGTTTATTTATAAATATTACCTAATTGGCAAAGAAATGCACTCGATAAGATATAAATGACTGATAAAGCGCGTATTTTTCTGCTTGTTCCAAATACTTTAAACAAATTTTTTTTTGCAATTGATAAACTTATTTTTATGACAATAATTTGTTTAGCAAATTTTCTGCATTGATTTTTTTTTAAATGAAAATTGTGCCACAATAGAATTTATGCATGTGTAGTTTTTTATTGTTGTAAGATTATTTAATGACGTCATGCATTTTACATGCTTCGCATACGAAATGACGTTCGTGCCAAATGAGTGGAGCCATTGAGGCAAATTATACATACATATGTATATGTTACAATAAAAAAATAAAAAATAATAAAGAATTGCAATAAATTTAGTGAGGGTCAAGCGACAAAGTCGTCGTTGTCATTTAATTAATTAATTTGAACATTATTTGCATTGTGTTGTTGTCTTTGTTGTTATTGTTAGTTTTCATTGTAATTAAATGATTAAATTTTTTGTTCAAATATTATTAATCAAAAACAAAAATTGCTTGGAAATCACACAAATGATTAGCATTTGAACGCATTGACTAAGGTCAAATAGGAGACATAATAGAAGCTGCAAACAACGTAATAACATTAATAAAAAAAGAAGTAAAAATATAAATAAAAAATCTGTGAAGTACAATAAAAATACCAAGTGATATCTTTGTCAATTGATTGATTTGCTACAATGAAATGTTGAGATATTTGGTACACTACGCGCTTTGTTGCAAGCATTATTAGTTTATAAAATCTGCATTATGCTAAATGGGATAAACGCGTGATATAAATTTCACGATTTTTAGTAATGCATAAACTCAAATCTGCTTAATGGATTCTTTCAAGTAAAAAAAACTTCATTATAAAAAATATTAAAGATCCCTTCGGAAATTACAATAACCCATGGTAATGAAAATTACCCTTTTTAAATAGAAATCTTCAAGAGCACAAGGAAGAAAGTATATTTTTATTTTGGGATACTTATGGACGCACTTAAAGTCGGCTGTTTGGAGACGAGAACAAGCACATTGGCCCGGAAAATAAATTCACAGTTCACTTCAAGCTCTATAAGAGATCAGTTTCTCTTTTGATTGATGATTAGAGTCTGCAAGTTCAATTAAGCTTTGCTCACTAAGTGAGTGTAGCGTATCGAAAGACACGGTTGAACCCAGTGCCAACTTATTTCAGCTTGTGGCTTGTCGCTCGATCGCGCAACTCAATCAATTCGCGATACTCAGCGGTTTCGGTTCGGTTCGGTTTTCGTTTTGTTTCGGTTTCGGTTTTGATTTCATTTTTGTCGATTTTAATAGAGACATGCAATTACTTTAGACTTCAGATTTATTTTACTCTTGTTGTTGCCGTTGTTGTTGTTGCTGTTGTTGAAGCAGAGGCCATGAACAACTTGTACAGGCGGCAACTGCGACAATGTCACAGCTCAAGGTGCTTCTTTAAGGCGATTTTGAAATACAGAAATTTTTTTCTTTTGTAGCTTATTTATATTTTCGATGAAATGAAGTGCTTTTCGAAGCATTTGGTATGAAGAATTGCAAAAAATGTAAAAAAAGAGCGACGACAACAATAAAAGAGAGCGCCGCAAATTGATGCAATCGATGAGATCATCGCAAGCCAAGCAAAGACACCAACAAAAAAGCACAAAAACAAAGCGCGCAGTAAAATAACAAAAAAAAAAAAAAAAATAATAATAATAAAAAAAAAGAGTTTAATCAGCATAATTATAAATGAAATGAGTTTAAATTGTACGCAAAGAAAACAGAAAAACAAAAAAAAAAAAAATAAGTAAACTACAAACAGAATTTGCGATTTATTGCGTTGATAATTGTTGCTTGATGTGTTGCTTGTTTAGCTGAGAACAACAAGTAAAAAAAAAAATGCAAATAAATGACAAAAAACAACAATAAAATATTTGCAAAAATGCTTAGTTGATTTACAAACAGAGTTTCGTGTGCCAACCGGCAATTGTCGTTGTTGTTGTTGTTGCTATTGTTGTTGTTGGCTTAACAAGATCGCATGACTTTAGAATTTTTACAAAGTGTAAATTGCGTTAGTTTTTTTTTTCTATTTGTCACTCGTACGCTCTCATTTGCGCTTTTCTGGCGGGTATAAAATTTCGCAAATACTTTGTAAAATGTAACAGTTTGGCTCGTGCTACAGAACAGTAGCAAGGAGTAAGCTCATCATGCAATAATTCAGCCATTTGTCCATACACTTCATGTCATTCGGCAGCGCATCATAACACAGCACAGCACACCAAACCACACGTCTCCTCTCAGCTTCACTACAGTTGCCGCACAGCGTGGAGCAACTCAGAGCTGCTGCGGCGCTGCTGCTGTTGCACTGTCAACAGTTCGGCTTCGTTTGCTTGCTGGTGGGATTTTATACGCTTTGTTGTTGTTGTTGCGGCTGTTGGCGCACTTAAGTTATTTTGCCGCCGCTACAAAAATTGTTTTTGGATTTTTGTTGAATTTTCAGTTTTATCGGTTTTATTTCATATAACTTATATACATTTTTTTTATGCTGTTTTTTCCATTGAACGAAACTGAGTCATCTTCTTTAGCAGACTCAGCATCAGAATATTTACTTATGTGTCACTCACTCTTCACTCTTTACGCTTACTCACTCCCTTACTCGCTTCGATTGTGACTGCAACTGCGACTTTGACTTGACTTTTTTTTGTTTTACATATTTTTCCTTTGCTTTTTAACTTCAACCGTCTTTATGTTAATTTTACGTGGTTTCCGTTCTGATTCCGTCTGGAATCTGCGTTCATTATTGAAATATTTTAACGCGCGTACTAACACACACACACACACACACACATAAAAGTAACTCGATTTTGAAAATAGTTGTTTGAAATATTTTGCGGTTTCTATTTTGCGTTGCATTTGCATTTGTCTTATGTAATTGTTGGGGTGATTTAAAAACAAATTCTTGAGTAGTTTCATTCATGAGATGTTTGTGGTTAGTCGCCATTATTTGTAGAATTTAAGTGTTGAAACATTAAATGAAAAATGATTTAATTTATTTTAGTCAACGAAAGGAAAATTCATATTTTGAAAATGTGTAATTTCAATTTGTGTTGATTTCTTCAACATTCTTCATTAGTCATACTTCTAATACCTTGATAAAAGGTTTCGACTTGACACATAAATAAGAAATGTGCGCTTTTGAGCCCTTGCAAGTCAACACACTTCTCCCAGCATTGCTCGCCATATCTTTTAAACGTTGAATTAGTACACGACAACATGCTTTGCAAAGTCTTGGCATTGTTAGTTAAGTTTAATATATTTATTGAACTTCAGTACAAATTGTTTTCGAACTAATGGCGAAGTCGATGCCATGCTTATTTATTTTATGCTAATGCTTTGTTTATTATAAAGTAAATATTTTATGAGCATTCGAAATAATTTCTTATTTTATTAATATTTATATTGAACTCTTCATACATACATGTTAATAGTGACATAATCGTTTGGGTTTATTTGTTTTGCTTCACTATCAAATGCTCGTTTGTTAAGTATACGTCATGAATAACTTTGTGTTTATTTCCAAGAACTTTGTTTTTCTTGTGGTATGAGAAATTTTTAAGAAAAAATTATAAATTTTTTTCTACGATTGTTGATTTGTCATCGTCATATGTTTTGTTTTATATTTAATGTACATAATTCATACTGCGCTGTTTATGTTTTTCTTTCTTAGATTTTTTTTTCTAATATTTTGTATTTTGTTGCAAACATACTCGTTTATATAATTTGCAACCGTTTAGTCATTGACCGTGCCCTCAGTTATAAACCCGTTTTTATTCCTCATTTTATTCTCATTTCTTCAGTTTATTATCTTGTCGCTTAACTGTTTTTTTCACCTTCTTTTTGAAGTTTGCAAATTGTTTGTTTTTGTTAGTTAAAATATTCTTGTTCTATGCAAACAAAACATTCACACATATAAATATGCAAATTTAAATGAAAAAATATGTCAATACAAACCGTTTGCTTGTTGCTCTTTAGAACAGATCTTGAGTTCGGGCAACCTCAGTTTACGGCGTCATTATGCATATGAGTAATAAAATTTTTTTTATTATTATTTATTTTGTTTTTGTTACTGTGTGTTTTAAAAAATCTAACATATAATAAAAAAAAATATAGATTGATTTATGCCAATTTTAATGATAATATTCTGTTTTGCTTTGTCGTTGATTTAAGTCATTAATTTACAAGATTGCACAACTTATTTAAGATAAACTTCTAAGAACAAAAAAAAAAAAAATACAAAAATACACTCGGGGCCACTAACAACAACAACAACAACAACATAAACAATAACAACAACAATTTGTAATCATTGTAACATTGACCAACAAATTAATTTGCTGGATGTACAAATTTCCTGCCTTTGACCGACAATTCTCGACTGCGACTTCAACTGCGACTGCGACTGCAGACAGTGACTGCTGCGCTGGCTGTGACTGCGACGGCGACGGCGACGGCGACTGCGACGTCAACTAAGTGTGTGTGACTATGTGGCAGCAGTGACTGGTGAGGCTACGCAATAGATACGTGCCCAAAATAAACAGTCAAAACAATATTTATGACCGTTCGCCACTCGCTTGCAAACAACAAACAAACAAACAAACAAATAAACGAGCAAACATTTTCAGCCCTATAACACATGCCCCTCACGCGCTTACGCCCTCAAGCCGCCAGCAAATGTATGTGTGTGTGTGTGTGTGCGCGGATATATTTCCCTAGAGCAGCGCATATAACTTTTGGGTGTGGTGAACCTGAAACACTTCAATGCCGCAACATTGGGCAGCGTTGGGTGGACATGGGCGCAGGCTGGGTGGGGCAACGGCGCAGGCAATAATGGTTTGGTGGTTTTTTGCGACTTCGTGTCGTTGGTGTGTGCGTTGTTGCGGGTAATTAAACTACTTATGCAGCGCGCGCTTCCTTCGCTTCCTTTGCTGCTTCTTCTTTTCGTCGGTTTTTATAGTCACGCTCAAGCTCACGTGTTGGCTTTTGCTGCTTCTGCTTCCACGCCAACGGCACACTACCTTTTTGTGTGTTTTTGTTTTTGTTGGCCAAGCAAATGTTTGCACATTTCGATCACCTTTTTTTTGGGTGTTTTCGGCTCTTCTATCAATAATTTACAGACTTCCGTAATATAATTTAATTAATGTATGTACTTATGTATGTACTTACTGCATTACTTTTATGTACTAAGTGTGCTTTCAGCTTGTGTGAACTCATCTTATTCGTGTATCAATTCACTTAATTGCTAATAATAATTGACGTTAAATATTTGTCATTTAAGCTTTGCTAATCGTTGTTAAATGCAAATTTTTCTCCAACACACACACACACACACACACAAATGAAGACAAGTAAAGAGGTGTTCAAACATTTGTTTTACTATGAACAAGAATAACAACAACAACAACTACAACTACAACAACAACAAAGCGCAAAAAAAATGCGAATAATTTTGTGCGACGTGTGCCGTTTTTGTGTCGATTTATAAATAGCAAAAAACGAGTTTTTCACACAAAAACAAAAAAAATAGTTATAAATCTAGAAAAAAAAAAAAAACAATAGAGCGAGGAAAAAAAACCCGATATTCTATTGAACTTCACGTCATCGCTAAAACAAAATTCAAACCGTATCAATACTCACTGGACCAGTTAGCTTAGCCATAACGCGCGCAACGCTCTTCAATGGTCTGGTCGGTCGCCTATATTTGACACGCCGACATAACTGAGACCATATGGTCTTTCAACCCGACTTTTAACACACATAGTTACAGACAGACACACACACACGCACACAGATACACACATTAGCAAAAGTACGCGAATAGTTTGCAAGCACGCTTAGAAAAAGTTGTCCATTTCAGCGTGATACAATGAGTAATGAAAGCAAGTGAGTTAGAAAGAGAGCGCGTGTGTAGTGTAGAGCATGTGTGCGTGAGTAAGTATGAAGCGACGACGACAACTGAGTTTGAGTTAAAGCCTGAGCCGGTGTCTGTAACTCGGGGGTATGTCCGAAAAGTCTGTCGCCTGCGTTGCTATTTTTCGCTGATGATGACTTGTTAAGCACAAAAAAAAAAACTAAACAAAAAAAATAAAAAAAAAGGAATGTGACAGAAAAAAAACCGGTAGAAGTCTATTTTGTTATTACTTTGTTTTTTTTTGCAATGTTTTTTGTTTTTTTTGGCTTAGTAGTTAGAGAGAGTGAGAAAGAGAGAGACAGCGGGCGAGTGTTTAGCGATAGACTGCAAGCTGGTATGCAATATCTGCAGTAGCAACACAGGCATCACAGCGATAAAACCGTCGACGGCATGCCATGCATTTGTGTAAGCAGAGTTGTCAGGCTTTTGCAGCATGCAACTGTAAAAACATGATCGCCCACTTACGACAATGCCGCTGATGATGATGATAATGATGATGATGATGACGACAACGACTACAACTGAGACTGAGACTTGAGCGGCAATGAGATACTTTTTGTTTGGTTTTATTTTCATTCACTTTACTTTTTTGTTGTTGTCTTTTTGGTGTGCCATACTCTAGTTATTTCTTAATCGGTTTTTGTGTGTGTGTGTGTCATTATTTTATTTTATTTTTTAATTGCGCAATGTAAGCAAACAATCAAATAAATAAACAAACAAACACAATCTTTAACTCAAACACCCACTCGAAGAGTCAAACATTTTTGTTTCTTTTTCGCTTTGAAAATGAGGTTGACATGAAATGATTTTGGTTTTTTATAATTTTATAAAATAAAACAAAAAAAAAATATATCATAAGCCATAATTGGATTTGAGCTTGAATTTCAATATTAGATAATTATTGCTATTTTTGCATGTTATACAAAAAAGAAAAAAAATAATTCAAAAGGAGAAAACTTTAACTTTTAATTTCCAATGTAGATTTGTTTCGGCATGTCTTCAACACAAACTTAATCCAAGAAAGTATTATTAATTTCTAGTAGGTTTGGTTAGCAACAAGTACTTATTCCTTATCTTACTATCCTGTAGCTCACAGCTCAAAGCACTATTGCTTTAGACATTGTGTATAATATCTTTTGAAGAAATAACAATGTTTAAATTAGGTTTATAATAATATTAGAAGTAATTTTTGATCAACTTATGATCGAAAAACTGCAAATCAAATCTAACTCCGTCCGTAGATCCGCCACTTATCTCACTTCTTCTCACTGTTTGATCACCGATCGACTGCATTACATCTTAGGGATACTCCATCTAAATAATGCATTCGACATATTTTGGTATTAATGAAGATTTGCAGCGTGGCTGATTGGAATTGCTGATGAGATACTTATATTTCTTGACCGCTTGTTCGATGAATAAGTCGTCACAATCAAGTCGTTCTTAGCACTTTGCGCGGCCGTTATAAAAGCCGAACAGTTTATCTGGAAAATTTTGTAAACCAACTGTTGTGATAAGTATTATTAAATCCCGTTTAGCAAACCATGACTTAAATAATAAAGTTTATTTAAAACGGTTTATAATCAATGTTTATTTGAAGAAAAACATTTTTGTAATGTCTCGAAATATCGCACGATTTCGTAATAACCGGTGATCCTGAAACTTACTTCGTTCTTAAAGTTAGCCTGAAAACTAAGAAGCTGTCTTTAAAAACTGTCCATGAATGGCAGGCTTGCTGTGTATTTTTATTGTTTCCTTACTTATGAGTTGCTCAACGGATTTCATAATTTTATAATAGTTTGCAATAACTTTAATTGAAGAATTCATACCGCCTGCAGTGTTTGGCATCAAATGCATACACAAACATAGAACATTAAACTTGCTATAATTTAAAATATAATATTTATTTTGCAAGCCAACATATTTCAAAACCACTCTCACACACACAGACACACACATACATGATGCACAGGTATAAAGAAATAAATTGTGTATATTTTGAAAGCATTTATGCCGCTGTTGCAAACAGAAATGAAACTAAACGAAAAAAAAAAGAAAATAAATAAAATGAAAATAAGAAAACTCAAGTTGGAAAATGATTTTTCGTTTAGTTTCGTTTGTTTTTTCTTTTGGCTTCTTGCGGCAAACAAGTGCAAATGGCGCGCGAACTTGTTTAGCGCACCCCGCTGAGTCTTTGAAATTGTATTTTCGTACTGAACACAATGATTCCCAGTCGAACTTGGTAACACACTTTAAATCAGATTTTGTGAATTATGCATTTTCAAGCAAATTTGAGTCAAAATGTCGGAAACTTTGTACATAAATGATTCTGGGAAACATCTCCTTAGAAATCTCAAAAATTATATTGCCATATTAGTTGTATGGAGTGTATCGGGAACTTGATAAATATGTACATATATGTATATAAATAAGTGAAACATTCTCTGCTTGCTTGCTCTCAAAACTGTGTAAAAGATGATTTTAAACAATTTCATGACTTTCGCTAAGAAATAAGCATTCAAACCGACAACAAAAGATCACCGTTCAAAATAGTTCGACTGGGTTACTGCTTCCGTATGGGAGCTATCATTGTATGCGTGTAAGCGGTTAGTTCATTTTCTTGTTGCATACTTTCAGGCTTGTTTAAACATTTGTGGTTTTGAAAAACGCTTTTGGGGGCAATTGAAAATACTTTTAGTTGAAATGTCGTTTGCAGCTTAATTTTTTTAACTTACCGATTTGTGTACGTCTGTTTATAAAAAGCAGTACTGTGCAGTTAATGCAAAGGAAATTAATGAAGTCTTTTCTTACATTTTTTTTTATTATTTTTCTTATTATTCTTACTTTGTTATGTTTATTACAATTGTCTTACAGTTTTTGTGGCGCAACTTTGAATTAACAAAACTTTCTCAAAGAGATATGTGCAGTCTGATACCTAAAATTCAATTAGCGAAAATACGTGTCATTACAAGACTTAATTACTTGTTGAAAAAGTACTTATACAATTCGAAATTCTACATTTGTTTTATGGGTTTATCTAAAACTAAAAATAAAATCAAATACGTTTTTGCAAATCATCGTAATTATATCGTTGAAAAACAAGCGTCGATCGCATTACTTCAAAAGTAAAAAAAAAGGCTTCATTAAACTACAATAAAAGTGTTAAGTGACTTTTCAGCTTAAAACACTTAAAAACATGCGCCAAAAACAGTAGTCAAGTGTTTGCTTTATATGGTTGGGTTTTATGATTGATTTTTGTGCGTTTGCGGAATCGGAAGTCGTTTTCAAACACAATTCATCTCACACTCGAAAGAACATGCATAAAACGAGGGCCGCCAGTAAACGATCTATCAAGCGATCGGTGATAAATCAGCTTAAAAGCAACAATGCAACAAAGAAACAACAAACACAAACAACAACAACAACAACAACAAAGAAGGCATTACCTGACAGAATCTATGGAATACAATTGGAACTTTAAAGCGTACGTTTCAGTGAATGAGGTGTTGAGGTATAATGAGCACAAATCTCATGTATGAACTCGTTAATTGAGCTACAAAGATGACAAAGATGACAATGCCAAAGGTGATGATGTTGTTGTTGCTGTTGCTTTGTTGCGACACACATGCGCACATGTAATTAGTGCGTCTAAAACGTCTATTGAAAAACGATCATTAAAAGTGACCAATCGATCGGCTTCGATTTTATTTGCCATGTAACTAATGACATCTGGCAAAAGTGTTTATATAAAAAATATAAAATATAAATAAATAAACAACAAAAAAAAAAACGTTGGAGCGCAAAAAAAAGCGCAGCTGTTTTGTGTTATTTATTTTTTCATATGTGATGGTACGCCTACACAGCAACTTGTGCTGATATAATAATTCGAACCTGGCACAGAAATAAACACGATCGAAACGAAGCAAAACAAACCAAAACGACTTGAATCGAAGTCAAACGAACCGAGCCAAGTAATAATGAAGTTAAGCGCAAAAATGGTCAAAACGAACCACAACAACAACAACAATAAAAAAACTATGAACGAGCGCGAGAATATGGCAACAACATTCTAGCGCCAACGATCGACGTTATGGCTCGACACGACTTAACGCGCTTGAAGTTGGCTCAGTCGCAACGAAGTCGTTGTCGGTGACAGACGCGTCGCAACAACGCTTAAAACAGCAATACAAAAACAAAAAGAAAAACGTTTTTTTTTCTTAATAACTAAACAAGCAATTGAGTGAGCTCAGCTCAGCAGTTGTCATAATACGTTTATACTTTGGCATTGCCAACAACAATAATAACAACAACGCCGCGGGGATTTTTTTTCTACTTAAAAGTTGCCATTGCCTGGTGTTGTTTAATGTAAACACTTTATTGACAGATAAAGATACGCGCAAGACTTAAAGATACAAAGCATTAAGTAAAGTTGCATGTAATAAAAAAAGAAAAAAACAATTGAGGCACGCCAACAATAAGCATATATTGCCTGAAGGTTAATTGAAGCTGAGACAGTCAACTGTTCCGACTGTCTGCTCGACTGACTGAGCGACTGAGTGACTGAGTGACGTTCGGCCAACCGTAAAAATGTCGTTTTTTCGCAGCATACGTTCGTCGATAACGCGCGGCAAGAGTTCGTCACGCGATACGACACCCGTGCGCAATGCATCGCGTCCGGGCAGCATCATTAGCAGCACGGCGACAACAACGACAATGAGCCGACGTGATTCGACCGGTTCACGTGCCGATTCTTTGCTCAATCGTGGCGATACATTCATACTTGGCTCCGAGGATGAGGAACGGCAACACAATGCGAACAATCATTCGAATACATCGACGCTCGAAAAGAAAACGAAAAAATCAAAAGTATTTAGTAAATTTAGCACATTCACGAAACGTAAGAAAACGCCAACGCCGACTGAGGAAATTGCCAGCTATGAACATCATCCGAGCGATACGGCCACGAATACATACTACAAGTGGAAGAGCGATGGTCCGGATCGTTTGCTCGATTATGATGCGCAAGCGGATCCCTTTAACTTTCTCTACGAACAGCCATCGAGTTTGAAAGCTTTGCAAATGGAGGAGGCTAACGGTCAAGATGCAACAAGTGTGCGTCATGCAACAGGCATAACAACGCACTCGAATGGCAGTGGCAGTGGCAGCGGCAGTGGCACATTTGATTCGTCGACGTATCGCAAGAGCAAAATGCCAACACAACTGCGCGAACAACTTGAGCAGCTGAAGTCGTCGGCGAACAATGCGAGTGAATTGCGCGAGGAAGAAGATGAACGTGATAAGTACAAAACAATAACATTGAATAGTTTTCGTAAATCATTTCGCGAGAAGTTGTTGCAACAGCAAAACCAAGCGCCGCACAATCCCGCCTGGTTTGTTGAAGTTGAGGCGCCGCCGGCGTGCGCAACGCAAACGGAACGCCGGCTGTCGAAGGAGAATCGGCCGGATTTCTTAGTTTTTGAAAATGAAAACTATCGGCCGTTGTCACGTTCACCGTTGCGTGAGCGACCCTCACGCTCGACGACACGCTCGCCCGTGAAACGCAACGAAACGTTCCGCGTTACAGAGCCAAGTCACAGATTGTTGCGCGCAATGTCGCCATCGCCAACGCCGACGCCGACTTCAACAAGAGCAACAACAGCAACAACAACAACAACACAGCGTTTGCCGGCCGCTGAGATACGCATTGAGATCAAGAATTCGATATCACCGCATATGCCCAGTCGCATGGTGCCGGTGGGCGTGGCCAAACCCATGCCGACAACGGAGTATTATGCGCAGCGTCTCTTGGCCGCCAACGGTGGCAGCCCCGCCAAGGGTTACAGCAACAGCAACAACAACGAAGCGATACATCTGCCCGCACGCGGCTGGCATCGCAGTCAGACGAGTTCGCCCAGTCGCAATGCTTTGGGCAATACGAGATCCTCGGGTCGCTATCAAACGCTTGTGCAGATTGGCAACGATGCGGGCGGCAAATCATACATGAGTCGTGGTCGTGCGCCCACGCGTGTGCAACTCATGAGCGGTCGCTCACAAGCGAACTCGCCCAGCGGTCAGAAGCGTTATGTGTTTGGCACATCAGCACCAACAACAACGACGACAACTTACAGCAGCGGCTATGACAATGTGCTGTTTAGGCCGCCGGCTGTCAAGCCCAGACATGCCACATATTTTGGCGATCACCAACAGCAACAACAATACAGTCAACCACAGCAACAGCAACAACAACAACAACAACAGTCAACAAGAACAGCTTTTGTCAATGGCAGCAACACACCTGTTAACCGGCCACTGCGGCAGTCACGTTCGGCGCTGGGCGGTGCCGGTGCCGGTGGGGGTGGTGGTGGCAGCAGTGCAGTCTATCTGGGCCGTCGTGAGCAATACCAAGCGCCTTTGTCAGCCTCAGCCGCTGTGTCTATGCAGAGGCGTGCACGTTCGCCGATTAAGATACCATGGCGGTAAGCGGGGGCGGTGACGTCGACGTCGACAGCAAACGGCATCGCTTGCGCTGCTTATATAGCAATGTTCTTTATAGCCTTCTAGTGTATCTGTATCTGTAAATTGTATCTATATAAAGTAACAATAGCGAAAAAAAGAGAAGAAAAGCAAATTGTGACTAATAAGAGTTGTTGTTGTGCGTCGTTGCGTCATTTGTTTGCCAATTTTGACGTGAGCAATACAAGTTTTTATTTATTCAATCGGTTAACTTTGTCAAAGGCAACAAAACGAAACGAAACAAAACAAAACAGTCATTTATTTAAATATTTACAGAAAATCTGTACTTCTCAATTTATGTTTTTAAGCCAAATAACAGGAAAAAAAAAGAAGCAACGAAAAAAGTCAAATAAAATAAACATTTAACCAAATGGAATTCGTGTTTCTTTTTTTAGCTCCTGCGCTTTTATTGCCGCAAAGTTAAATTTAAAGTTTCATTTATTTTTTTCACTTTTTTTTTTTTGATGTGAAATTCGTTGCACTTCATTAGCGAAACTTGAGTGAAACGCGCATGCAAAGGTTTTTTTTTTTTATTTTATATATTTGCACACTTATTATTTTGTTGCATTTTGAAGTCGTTTTTATTTGCATTTCCATTTCCATTTTAGTTTATTTATTTTTCCATAATGTGCAAAAATTCGCCGAAATCGTTGGAGGCGTCAATTAGCATCAATTCGCTGCTGCGTTTGACCTCCGCGTGCGTGAGGCAGCGTCACAAGTATAAAAACTAATTTGAATAAATGAAATTTGCAAAAGCATGTTAAGTCATAGGCATTTAATATGAAATACTTGTAAATTAGTTGTTCATTACTTATGCATATGGACTGAGTTGATTTTCGCAGCTTGAAGGCCGCAAAGAGTTTAAAGCGACAAGTGTCGTATAACAAAAAAACGCACTTGAGCTACAAACAGCGACAAAGCGTTGCTCCAAAAAGCGTAACACATGTTTGCATTAAACGTCTCGACTTGGAAATGATGAAGAAGTAGAAGTAGCTTAAATAAAGGGTGTGCCAAAACACACAAGAGATTCTAGTTCGGTGTCATATATTCGCTAAAAGTTTCGAAATAGTCATATAGATAAGAAATCGCACATAAGATTTGTTTTGAGTGTCTTATAAAGAATAAGTATGGTTTGTAGGATCGTCTGGCGTTGTAAAATTCGCAAAAAATACCTCACATATAAAGTTTCCTAAAAAGTGCCATGTAATTTAAGCTATTAAATCAATCGCTTACGAATATGACTTACATAGAATAATAGAATAATAATAGAAGATTTGTCCAGAATCTAAAATTGACTTGTTTTCAGCTCAATTTTAAAATGCAATAACTTCTCATCCAATTCTTTTCCTTTTATCCCAAATTCTGTCAATTTCAAAGAGCTTATTTTCTACTTTACATGATTATTACTTAATGGACCTTTGTTTCAGAGCTTATACTGCCAATTGTAACATAGTAATATATGATATAGTTTTTTATTTATGCCAATTTTCTAGATCTCAGTTCTTTAGGTTATACGCATACTTCTTAGCATTGACATCATCTTTATTGCACGAAGAATACAAATCAATCATGCTGCTTGGCTCACCCTTTAGTTATAGAAAACAAAAAACAACCACAAGTCTCATAAACCAAATTGGTGTTAATTAATGCGAATTCTAACAAGTTGCCCAAAAAATGTTAAAAATAAAATAGCATTTTTTGTTTTATTTGCACTTTGACCACAAACGAGGCGAGTGAACGCACGGCCGCAAAGTGAGTTCAGACAGACAGACAGACTGAGAGACAGACAGACAGATAAAGCAACTACAAAACTAAAACTAAATTGTTTTTCTGTTGTATTTGTTTTGTTTTATTTTTTGTATAAATTACACTAATTTGTTGTTGATGATTTCAAACGCAATTTCTTAATTTCGGCATTTTTGTTTTTATCTTCTTTGTAGTCTCATGTTGTTGTTGCTTCGTGTTGCTAATGCAAGCAGAATTCTTTCTAAAAATGGTTTTCCAAGTAAAAAAAACTAAAAACATAACAAAACCAAATCCGGTTTTAGCTAAGAGAACTCGTTCTTAACGTAGCACACGACCTACACTGAACAACATGTACAAAAAACCAAAAAAACTTAACAAAAAAAAAATAAATAAATAAATTTAACAAAAAATTAAAACATAAAAAAATAACAAAATTCGCTTTGACGACAGTCACACACACACAAACACAAAATTATAACGTCATAGCTACAAAAGTATCTGTAGTGCAAAGTGTGTCTTGGCTTTGTTTTTGTTGTAAACTGAAATGTTACTCAAATATAAATTTTACGTTTTGTTTGCATTATGCTATTGTTATTGTTGTTGTTGTTGCTTTTTTTGGTTGCCGTTAATTGCGGGGGTTTATTCACATTAAATTTTATGCCTTTTTGCTTTTGTTTTTTTTTACATATTTCGACTTTGCGCCTCATCAAAGTTGTCATTATTTTCGGTAACATTTGACGAGTCGGTTTTTTCGAATTGACAGTTTTATGTTTTTATATTTTAGCTGAATTTATTTTGTTTTTGTTGTAATTGTTTTATTTGTTTATTGCTCATTAATTATTAAATGTATTTGCTGCAACTTTTCCGTGTTTTTGTTGTTGTGTTTTTTTCCCCTTCTTTGCGTTGCTCGCAAGCGAGTGACATCATTATTTATTTATTACTGTGTTTGATTTGAATTTTTTTTTCTGCTTCTTTTTTTTTTGCATTTGAGAAATGATTTGCTCAAAAAAGGTGAAATTATTGCTGAACAGCGCCAAAATTTTTGTGTGCTTCGCTTTAGTTTTAATTAGTTGAGTGTTATAAAAAATAAATGGAAACATAAAAACAAAAAACTTTCGCCAAATCACCAATTTTGTATTTTGCTAATTTCAATTTAAGAAATTCTCGCATTTGAAATTCATTTTGCTTTTTGTTTTTATCTTTCTATAAAACACGTTTATTTGCACAGTGCAAAATGTTCATTGCCTTCGAGCTTAAGAAAACATTTGATTTAATACAACCAAAATTAAATTGATTTACGCCCAAAGACAAAATGCTTCAACGGCAAACAAAGCAAAGCGAAGCGAGGAAAATTTCAATGCATGTTAATTTATTGCAGAGCAAAAGCAAATCTTCATGTTTCAAAGACTTTTCTGTGCAAATATTTTATTTTTTGTGCTTGTTTGTTTGTTTGTTTGTGTGCAACAATTTGATAAGCGGCGTAGCCAAAAACATACATTGATGAATGCTCAGTTGGGCACTTCAATGAAATTGACATTAAAAATGTAAGCGCTCAAAGATGTTGCAAGCAAACAAGCCAAAGAAAACGACAACGATAGCAACAACAACAATAAACATAAAAAAAAAAGCACAAAAAGGCACAAAAAAAAAAAAGAAAAATGTTGAAGACTTGAGTGGAAATCAAACAAACATATTTGAACGCTTGAATAGACATTTGCAAGTTTATGTTGTCACTGCTAAATGTTTAATGTCTTCGCATTGGCTCTTTGGCTGTCCGTCTGTCCGTCCGTCTGTGTGTCAAACTGTCTGTCTGGCTGGCAATGTCTGAATGCTTGGCCTATGAAGTAGGTCATCATCGATCGATTTTTAGCGAAGTTTTTTGTATTTGTATTGCGGAAATGGTGACATCGCGCCAAGAATACGAATACGTGTCACAATTACCACTCGAATGCGGCTAAGGCATAAAAAGAACTTCACACACATACACACAAACACACACATATACATTGACAAAAAAGGCCGACGAAGCCATTTGGCAATGTTGCCGACGGCACTTAAAAGGGCAAAAATCTTGAATGCACCCAAAGGACAAACAAACAAACAAATGAAATGAATGAAACGAAAAAATAGAAACGCAAAGTTTGTGTGCTTGCGTATGTGTGTGTGTGAAGGCGTTGATCGCATGTCTTGGCCATGTCAAGTCACTGTGTGTTAGCAAAGTCTTAGCAAAAGCACATTAGAAGCTGAAATCGTATATCCTGAATATTAATTTCATAAATGAAAATGTATCTTTCACTTGACGCAATTGCAGTGCTTTTGCTTTTTGTCTGCTGTTGACTGCGGCAAACGCGGTTTGCCAAACAAACGGAAGTTGTATGAAAACAACGAGCGTTAAATATTAAAAAAACCGAAACCAAAACCATAACCAAAAACAAAAACCAAAGCGACAAGAAAACAAGAAAAAAAATGTCTGCATTTCCGCTTGAACCGAAACCGAACCGAAACCGAAGCGGAGCGAAGCGAAGATGGCACAATGCCAAGTGCAATTTGTATGCTTATTTGTATGTTGGCTTGTTGGTTCGTTTGTTTATTTGTCGCTCTTTTATTTGCGTTCATCTATTTTTAATTTTCATGGCAAACAAGGACATGTGCACAGCAATTTGGATAATACCGAACAAGAACATGGCGCCGCCTCATGTTGTTGCGACGTTATCATCTCTGTGTGTGTTTGTGTGTGTGTGTGTGTGTGTGCGATGAGGCAATGCATGGAAATTACACACAACGAAATGATTAAATTTGTGCCAAAATGATGCAATAATAAAATATTACAATTAAATGCTTATTATTTATTGCAATTAATGCCATAAATGCAAAGTTGTTGCAATAATTTATAGGCGACTGTAATTATTTTACAGCGCACATTTTAATTGCTGACACAAATGCAAGCTAATAACTAGAAAATTGCAAATAAATCTTTTTTAAATATAAAAAAAATATGTAATAATTTGTATTGTTTTTTTTTTTTCATGTTTTGTCATGTTTCATCATGGTTCTGTTTCTTTTTCTTTGTTTACTTTCGCAGGGCGTCATCATACGCGAGGTCGAGGATGGCGTGCGCTGCGAGCTCTGTAAATCAAATTGTCCAGGATTTGCCGCGCATGATTGGCGGTAAGTGGCACTTAATTAGCCTTAATTACATTTGTGCATGTCGCAATATTATGGATTTTTCCTTCTTTTAATGAAATTATTGTATGCGGCGGTCGGCTTCATCGTCGTTGTCGTTGTCGTTCTCATCGTTGTCGGCATCGTCGCGGTTGTCATAATGTCGTGTGTCGCTGTATTATTTGTACTTCACTTTAAACGCTTTTTATGTTCGCTTCGCTGGCTTATGAAGTGATTTTTCGTATGACAAGCGTTTGTCTCTTTTCGTTTATTTACGTATTTGTTGTAAACAATATTTATGTTTGTCAATTTGAAAAACTTTTCAAGAAGTTGCAAAATGCATTGTAGTTTCCAGAACACCATTTGTTCGTTCTTTCGTTCGTTCGTTGGTTCGTTCGTTCCGTCCACGTGTTAAGTAAAAGTGCTTACTAAATGGAGTCGGAAACACGTACGTGTATTGTTCGAAATGCGAACGTGTTTCAAATACTTCTATTTGCTATAATATACATACTTAGTACGCAAATGCAAATCAATGCTTTCATGTGTTGAATTATTTAAAAACAAAATCAAAAACAAAAGATTCACACATGTTTCCAATTTTTCGGTACAATAATGTTAATTCTAAATGAAAGTAAATTTGTTTTTAAGAAACATGATCTCATCATCTGTTTATCAAATACATACAATTATTAGAATGAAAGATAAAAATCATTTTACTTTGAGCACTCGTTAGTATTATAGTGACCAATGTTATGTTGAGACACGCCTTAAAAAAAATAGATAATTCATAAAAGCTTCAACACTTTATCTTTGACCTATTTAAATAGTACTTATATTCTTAAAAAGGCTAATAAATATGGTTTAATTTAGTTTTTTTTTTTAATAATCATACATGTTCTTTTCAAAACAGTAAGTTTTTGTTTTATAAAACTTAATATTTTCGTCGCTACTGTAAAAGCTCATTGCTGCAGTTCATTTAAAGGTGCTTTATATATTTGCCGCGAGATGTCGCTTAATAACTATGCTACTGTTATAATTCGCCCAACCTTACTTGTAAAAATAGTTGCCACTGTTTATTTCATATAGCCGCATGTTACTTTGAAAAACTTGAATACTTGCGACACTTAAGCATAAAAATTGTCAAATACTGCTTTGCCTTCGCGTTTATTACATATGTTAATATGCAGAGCACCGTCAACATAAGTTAGTGCAATACAAATTTGCTAATGAATAAATTTATTTTGTAAATAGTTTATTTTGTTGTTGTTTTTGGCAAATGATAATTTAATGTTGTTCTTTCATTTGTCAAAATAATGCTGAAGGCAAAATTTTCAATATTTATACAATTGCTGCGTCAGTGTTGTTGGCAATAAGCTTTGATTCAACTATCAAAGGCAATGCAAAATGCAAATAAATAAATGGGGAAAAAAGGCAATAAATAAACAAGACAGCATTGCTAAAAGCACCGGCGGCTAGACAGGGGCACTGGCGGACGGACGGTGCAACACATAAAACATGAAAAAATAATAAACAATTTTCGATAAAACATTTATTTTTCTGTTTTGTGGCTAACCGAGCGGTCGGTCGATGGGCCGGACGGTTGGTCAAACGTGCGGGCGTATATTTTAGGCAACATTTTGATGACCGCCCAGCCAAATGATGCCATTTCGTTGTCCATAAATGTGCCCAAAAAAAGCTTTCAATTTAATTTATTGATGCCGTGCATCATTTGTGCCAACAAGCACTTTTCTTCTCTTATGAATGAAATTATTTTGAATATTTCCTATTTTTGATTTTTTTTCGGTTCGTTTTGTTTCTTTGTCTTCTTCTTCATCTTTCGCTATTTGAATTTAGTATAATGAATTTGAAAATGTTGCATTATTATTGCAATTATTTATATTTTTGCGCCGCTGTGTTTTTTTTGCTGACCGCAACACTTAATGCGCTAATGACGCATTTCGCAACGATTCATCGAATCGCATCGCATTGCATCAAATTAAATAATAATAAATAGTTTCAATTATTTCCTATTTTCTGTAATTAAACACTTTGCAAATGTGCACACAAATTTGCAAAATTTCGCCATTTAATAATAAAAGTAAATTGTAATTTGGTCTGTTTTGTCTGCTTTGTCGATTGGACGCAACGGGGGGTCGCTGCGGTTAGTTGGCCAAAAGCGCTTGGCCAAATGCCAACCGCGCTCACACCGAGTGCAGAATTCATCATTATTTGGCTTTTGTCAAAAACTACACGCGAATCAATTCCGAAATGTTCTTTTGTTCTTGTTTTATTTGTTGATCATTTTGTTTTTTTAATTATTCTACTTTTGAAATATTGTTTGTAAATAAATTTTCATTTCCTGATTGCACGCGTTTATTTTATTATTATTTTTTCCTGTTTTCATTTTATTTTTTTAAATTTTTTTTCTTTATATATAATTTGTTCTTTGATTTTTTGTTTAATAAATTTCGTACGTCGTTGACATGTCTATTAAAGTTTATAGACGTCTATAAATGCTATTTACTTTAGTTTGGTTTAAACGCTCTGGTTTTCTTTTAATAGCGTTAAAATCTCTGATCCGAGGGTCTCTTGTTGTATTTTAGACTTTGGCTACACTGTCCGAAGCCATCTAACGTGGCCAGCGGAAAGTTTGACATTTTTGATCATAAACATTCTTAGAACACTTTGTTATTTAAGCGAGGTTTGTGTTACTTATAAGTGAAAATGTAATTCAGCAAAATTACTGTAAAGGCATCACTTAGACTTGATTGATATATTATCCTGAGAAACGTCATCAGCCAAAATTTCATTTAGAAACGTTAGATGGCGTCTGATAATACAAACTGGCGGCTTCGTTTACGCTCAGAACGAGTTGGCAGCTTTGATCATATCGTAATCATTCGAGTACTCTCCTGTCTTGAAGAGAGACTCTAACATCAGTAAGATGACAAGAATAAAGTGAACAACTCAAACCTCTAAACAGACTTTGTATTTTATATCATATGTTATTGTGGCGAATACCCACAAGAGTAATGCCAGGGTACAAACTATAAGTAGCGCCCCTCGTTCCATACAGTGAAAGCAACCGCAGGCGCACACCCACGTTGTTTTGAGCTTTTATTGTTCTAAAATAATCACAAAGGTGAAGACATATTTGCTGTCGTCTGTAGGCGCTGTCCATCTGTCATGATTTCACTGTACGCCTTTATTTTCGCTAAATAAATAAACTATAAAAAAATACTAAAATAATTTAAATGATTTTTCAATATGTTATTTTTGAAGAAAATTTAATTTTGTTTTTATTTTCTAAGCAATTAATTTTGCTCGTTGACGACTTTAATTCTATGCATTTTGTGTCTGTAGTCTTGAGTTTTTGGATCATCCAATTTGTATCTTAAAATAATAATACAAAAATAATTCGTCAAAAGAATCGTATTTTTTAATTGAATGAATGAATTAAGAGTTTCAATAAATTATAATTAATTAAAGAATTTCATATAATTTTTCTTCTTTTATGCTTTTAATTATTTAATGAGCATCTAACTTTAAGAACTTTCTACCTGCCAATCTATCTATTTATCTATCTATCTACGCAATTAAAGTTCTTGAAAGCATAAGTTTGACAAATTATGTTCGCTTTTGTTCAAACTTTTGACAAATTATCAATTTTATTATTGAAAGCTAAGAAATCTTTGTTTATAGCATCAAATTCTCAAATGAAAAATGAGTAAATGAAGCGCTCAAACGTTCCTCAAATTTATGCTGCGTACAACAATTAATTTTTATTTAAATGATTTGTCAAACGAAGCGAACGGCCAACAGCTTCAACTGTCAGTCAGTCAGTCTGTTAGTCCATCATTCATTCACTCACTCATTCACACAGTCAAACAGTCGTTTAGTCAGACAAATTTGTATGCAAAAAGCAACTGTCAAAGCTTCGAAACGAAAAGTCAAGTTTCGTTTGCCGCTTTGCTGCTTCAGGTTATCGCCTCTTTACGTTCAGCTTTTGCCATTGCTTCGAGCAAATTAAACAGCAATTAAAGACCTTGACTTGGTTATATTTCGGTTTTTTTTTTTTTGTTTTTGTAGATACTTTTTGTTTTTCCTCGCCTTCTTCCTCTTTTGCTTTTCTTTTGTTGTGCGTTTTGTTTAATTTGTTTACTTCGGGCTATGATTTTTTTTTCTTTTATGGTTTATAATTTTTAAATGTATCTGTAATAATTTAAAAAAATCTTAAGTATCTAAAACTTTTTGCAAATTACACTTTAATAGAAATTACATAAAAAAATAATAATAAAACAATCAGGAAAATATTAAACGCAGCTTTGGGGCAAAGCTTTTAAAAGTTAACAACAAACACGCACACAAAAACACTCACATACATAAACAATCTGCAATTAACTGCAAGCGTACTTTGTGCTACGACATTGAGTTAGTAATTTTTTATTATTTCTGTTTTTATTGTTGTTGTTGTTGTACTCTGTACAAATGTATCTGCATGTGCGCGCACAAAAGTATCTGTACACACATATGTACATGTTTATGTGTTTGACTACGAAACGATCGTGTTTTTTTTAAACTCATATTTAGTTTTATTTATTTATTTTTTTATTATTATTTATTTAACATTTTTGCTGTTGTTTTTATTGATGTTATGTGCGCTGTTGTTGTTGTTGTTGGTATAAGTGTTGTTGTACACATGCCGGTGTTGCTTGTTTGTCATTTTTTGTTTGTGTATCTCATTTTTAAATTTCGGTTTCAATTTCGATTTCAGATACATGCCATTGCCAACACACGTTGTCCCAACCCCGTACGTACATACATATACATGCGCTCAGTACGCTCATGCCGTCGCATTACGTCTTGTCATGCCTCGTTTCGTTTCATATCGTGTTGTTGTGTTTTGCTTTGTATCTAAGGCCCGTCTAGGCCGCGCTTAATGAAGGCTTTGCAGTTGTTTTCAAACACTTGCGCGTTCATCAACGCGTTTGTTTCGTTGCAATTTACAATTTTTGTTGTATTATTTGTGTTTTTTTTTTGCATTGATTATAAATTTAATTGTTAATTAAAAATTGTTTTGTTTTTGTGTGTTTTTTTAAAAGATACAAAAAGTGAACAAGTGAAAACGTCATTGAGCATGAGTAAAACACACTTTCAATTGAGAAACTACTTGGTTATTTTTATCAGCTTGAGTAACTCAGATAAAGTTGCTTATCTTAGAACGTATTTTTGGTCGCTGTCGATTTGTCATTTGCCTTCATTGATGACTTGACGCGCTCTCAATTTAAAAACCGCTTTTAAATCGTCAACTAAATGAAAAACAAATAAAAAAGTTCTTATCAGCTGACAAAAGGAAGAGGAAGAAAATGAAGAAATATGTAAAATATTATTATATATGATGAGGTCTGCCTGTCAATCTGTATCTGTATTTGTATTTGTATCTCTATTTGTATTTGTATTTGTGTATTTGTGTATTTGAGTTTGAGTCGCTCTGTTTGCACTTTTTAAATTCAATTTCAGTTGCGTTTTGTTACTCGCTGAGTGAGTTATTGTTGTTATTATTACTGTTGTTGTTGTGTTTTGTTTTTTTTCCATTGCAATATAAAACTTCGTACTGAAAATATTACGGGGCGTTTCGATAAGAAGAAGCAGCGGCAATTTTATTTTATAAATAAGTGAATTGTGTTAATTATATAAAAGTGTCTAAAATGTTAATCAAAGTGCAAACTTGCGATGATTTCGTCGTTAAACCGATTTTTGTGAAGAAGCAACCGAAGTTTCTCACACGCGAACGTCACATGGCAATCAGGCGTAAGAAGTCGTCGGCGCCCTATGAGAATTTCAAAGCACTTGAGAGGTGAGTGTGACTGCCTACGTGGGCGTGCGCGTTTGTGCGCAAGCAAAGCTTTAAGCAATATTAATTACTTGTAGATAAATTAATCAAGCGTTCCGTAATGTTTAAGTAAACGGAAAGTTCACTTTTATGCCCTTTGAAGTTTTATTTTCTAAAGATCAATGAACTTAGTCAATTAAATTGGCGGCAGTGCGATATTGAAAGCTTATAAAATATTAAATTTATGTATAAAACTCATTTTGTTGATTGTACTTAAATGCTAAACGTTTTTAAAGCCGATATTTTGTTTTCTTAAGTGCGCTTGCCTTATGTCATTAGCTGCGTGCATTTAACATAGGAGCATTTAATATTTTTTTGTTTTGTGTTTTTGCTTTAGTGTATTTTGATTATTGTTGGCTTAAACTAAGAATTGATTATAAAATAATAATATTACATTACTTTTTTATTACATAACAATTATATATAACTAACAAGGCTTAACATTAAAACATTAAGAACTTCGTTGCTCGAGAATTGGCTTATGTTACTATGACTGCGCGTGAAACTTAAGGCTGTACAATATTTATTTGTTTTACTGGCTTTATAAAATTAATTGAAATTGTTTAAAAATTCCGCTTCAAAAGCTTAGTTTTTATTGATAATTCTAACAAAAATTTGTTTTGTTTTGATAGTTGATTCAGCTTAAAGAAGTATTCAACATGTCTGATTCAGAATACAAAAAACAACAACAATGCAGTTAAAAATTGTATCAATAAGTATTCCAAATGATCGTTAAAAAACAACCCTTTTTAACACTTGTCTAAAAAGTTTCAAAGAGTAAATAATAAATAAAAAAAGAACGAAACAAAAATAATAATAAAATTTGTTTACAATTAATTCATTTTTCGTTTTGCTATAAATTAAAGCCATGTTAGCTTATGATTTCTGGCAAATAATACGAATAATAATAATTTCAATTAATGATTGCTCATGTCTCACAAATTGCACATCAATCGATTGATGGAAAAATTACGCATACCACGCGTTGCCCGCACAATTCTCATGCTTTCAATTAATTCACACTTGAACGTGTTTTTATTTTCATTTTCATTTCTTTTCAATTCAATTTCTATTTCGTTTTCAAATATTGTTGTTGTTGTTGTGTTAAAATTAATGTAGTGAAATAAATAGTAATGCTGCATTACTGCAGAAGTCAGTCACATTTCACAGATACGTTTTGTGCCGCGCCATTAAACATTAAACATTTTGAATGACAGCATTTAAAGTAACCAACAATAAAAAGGAAAAAAAAAAAATACAAAAATCATGAAACATGTGATTAAAATCAAAAGCAAAATGGAAAATTGAAAAGGCAAAAGGCAAAGATTTGCGCTCAACGCCGTTTGACGGCTGACGATGAAACGTTTTGATTTTTATTTCGTTTGCGTTGTTAAAAGTTTTATTTTTATTTTCAACTTCCAAGAAAGCGTGAAAGAATAAACCAAAAGTATATTTCTAACTAACTATGTGTGTGTTTCTCTATGTGCTTGTGTGCGTGTGCGTGTGTGTGATGGCATGGCAGCTACAAGTGGCACCTGTAAATGACTTGTCTGCTTGTCTTTTGTTATAGCAAAGATTTCGAGATACGAAATACAATGCGGCTGCCAACATGGCATCAAAACCAAAAAATTGCACAGTTGTGGGCAACATTTCAACTAAAAAGCAAAGAAGCAGCAGCAGCAGCAGACAAACAAGCATTTGTAAACATGATTTTTCAGTATTATTTTTGTATAAAAAATATATATATTTGTATATTTTTATATTGAAACTTATTTGCGTTGTAAGCGCGCACATAACTCAACACTCATGATGTTGTTGTTGATGATGATGATGATGATGATGATCATTAACATGTATAGCACACGGACGGCATTCGATTTCATCAATTAATCAGCGAGTGGCAAACAGCTTCAAAAGGCTCACGTTTAACATTTTACTATGCTCATTATTCATTTTATTTTTCCACTTATTTAGAGCGCTTCACAACGTGCGCTCAATTTGCAAGTGTAACTTGTGCCGCTGTCCAGCCGTCCCGCTGTCTGTCTCACTACCTGTCGCCTTGCTTGTGTGTGCTTGACAGTTGTATGGTTGTTGTTGTTGTTGACATAAAACGTACGCCTGACAAACACGCCCAACATGTATCGCTCGTATGTTATTTTCTTTTCAAAGAGATACTTTTGCATTTACACATCATCATCAGCAGCAGCAGCAGCAGCCAACGCTCATGACAGCAAACTTTGCCCTTTTGACGAATGCGCAAACATAAAGCGAAAAGTTTCTTGTCAACGTGTAAGTTATAAGTTCTGCTTGTTGTTGTTGTTGTTGTTCTTGTTGTTCTTGTTGTGTTATACAAAACAACTTCAAACTAATATTTCTTAGTGGCAACCAAAAACTTATTTACATTAACTTTTGCCACTAATTGAGTTGGCAGAAGAACTTTTCTTTACGCTTACGCGACAACATGAAACGCACTTATGTGTGTCTGTATGTGTGTGTGTGTTTGTGTGTGTGTAAATACAATCACAAATAAATTTAACAAAGACTATCAATCTTAATTTGTTGCTGAGCAAAATATAAATCTAATTAATTACAAATATTTACAACGATAATAACAAATATACTGCCATATATAACTGCCATTAATTATAAGCATGTTACTCATCGTGCTGTACTAGAATGCTGTGTAGTTGCAGTTACAATTCATTTTGAATTTATGATGGACATTTTTATGTGCAAGAAACGTCATGCAAATTAAATTGAAAACAAATAATAAAAAGCCGAAAATAACACGACTATTTTGTATGGCCAAATATTGACCATTTAAACGCACAGATACACAGATACAGCAGACTTTTGGCATAACAAGCGTGCATTAAAATTATTCAAGTTTTTTGCTGTGGTTGTTGTTGTTGTTTGTATTATCTGTTTTTATTTGGCTTTGTTTGTGTGCTTTTCACCATGAATGAATTTGCAAAACGAACTGTTTTGCGTTTGCCTTTGCCTGTGCATCAGCAACAGATACACCATCGACACCAACAACAACAACAACAACAGCCACAGCCACAGCAGTAATAACAAAAAGTATCTACAAGTTCAGTGAAGTGGTTTAAATGCGCGCGCAAAGCGTAAAGCAAAAGTACAAACAAAGCAAACAATTGAATGGCAACAAAAGTTGCAAGTATGGCAAATGGCAACGACACAAACACATGGACATAGACACACACATACACAAACACATACATACACATTGTAATGATAATAATAATATTTTTACGAGCCATTTGCTTTGTCTTTATGGATTTTGTCTTTCTACGAATGCGCTTTTAATAAGAATCATTCGCACGTGCAACAACACCACCAACAACAACAACACCAACATTTAACAATAAAAATTAATCTCATTATTAACATTTTGTTTGAACTTTGAGAGATTAATTTCATGTATTTATAAATAATTTGTTGCGCGACAAACGAACATGTGCCAACTGAGATTCAAAGCCACACGTATCTTTGTATATGCGCGTATCTTCTAAGGCATTGTGCTACGCCTCATTTCATTTCACCATGCGCATTGTCAACGCGTCTTTAGGCATTTTGATTAATGTGCGCAACAGTTGGAATTGATTTTAATTTATTTGCGCTTAGGCTGTAATACATTTCATTCATGTTACGCTGAGACTTCACTTGACTTGAGGGCGCAACATGAACAGCCTTGGCCGATTTTCTCTTTATAGTTCATGTACAGAACATTGACCCATGTGTTTGGCGGTCGTTTTATATTGTAAAAAAAATAATTCATAACAATAAAATGGTTTTGTCTTTGATTGAATTTTATGTAAGATTTTACATATCTTAGTTTAGTTGGATAGCATTTAAATAATGATCTTAAAGCATGTTTATTTTTTTTTTGGATATCTTATCAAGGTAATAAAGCCCAAAAGTGAAATGGTTGTAGAACTTTTTGATTTGTTGTACACAACTGTAAAATAGTAATTGTTACTGTATTGCAGTGCTATAACTTTAGTCATGACACAAAAATAACAAATTAAACTTGACTCAAATAAATCAGTTTATGGCATGTTCATTAAATTTTGGTTTGCTTTTGAGTCTTGGCACAGCAGAAGTTTTAAAGTTGCGCTTAAGTGCTCAGCATTCTTGGCAAAGTGGTTCAAAACGCCACTTTAATACTCAAGTCCGCCAGGGGGCGCTTTAGGATTAAAGAGACTTTAAGGCGTTTTTCAAAGTACGATAAAAAAATAAATAAAAACATTTGTAGTATCCAGACTTTTGCAAAATAATAATTAATACTTTAAGAATTGAAGATAATTTAAAAAAAAAAATCATTTTAAATCATAGATTTATGATGTTGTAAAGTGGAGGCCAAAAAAAATGGCATTCTTCCAATCCTTGCCGCGTCCGGAAAAAAATACAAAAATTCAATTATGCTTTGGAGTGACGTCATTATGGTCAAAACTAAAGGGAATAAAATGAATTTAAGTTTTTTGGCAAACGGCGTCGCCAAAAAAAAAAAAAATGGATCTTGGCCTAATTTTTACCTTTTCGAATTTTTTAAAAATAATAAAAAATATTTGTTTTCACAACCCCAAGTTCCTGAAACAGAGGAATATATAAAGAAGCTTAATTTAAAATTTGGAGGTGATTAGTACTGGCGATATCATGTCAACCAGGTCGAAAAAAGTTGTTTCGAGAAAATCGCTTTACTTTACATTATAAAAACCGCTATAACTTCGAAAATACTTAGAATTTTTGAAAATCCTTATTGGCACATATTATCTATGCTATGAAAAAATGTATTTTCTTAAAAAACTAGACCAGAATACTCCCTTAAGGAAGACTTGGAACCTTGTTGACCTCTGGGCCAATTAAACGGAGCCTTGAATCAAACGAAACGCACAAGAAAGTCGCCAAAATTGAATCCAATACAACGGAATAAACTTTTCTTCAATGATTTAATAACCCAACCAACTGATCCTTCATTCGGATTTAGGATTAGGCAAATTCGACGAGAAAGTCTTACAAAATGCTTACCTTACTGATCCGCTATGCATTTAATCGATCTACAAACATTTTCAATAATTTTAATATACAAATTTTAATAAACATTTGCCTACAAAATGTATCTATCGTGTTTAGTTAAATGATATCAAATCTTTTGCATTCAATTTGCTTTGCTTAATTGTCTTCACTTAATAAAATCGTTCACCGAAACAAACATTTTGTATTCTCTCACAATTAATTAAGTAAACAATAGGAGAACAACAACTTATCACTTTCTCATATACTTAAATGTATGTATGTTAGTAGTGCACGTGCAAACACTTGCAAGGCAATTAATGAAGACTTCAATTATCAACAAACAGCTCATTTACAATAACTTAGAAACCAAAGCAATTAGCCAAGCGTTAAGCGTCAACCAACAGACGTCGACGAGGGTGAAACTGTGCAGTCTAGAACATTAATTTATGCGTTTTGAAGTTGAGCTACCTGTTGACTGTGCCGTTAGCAGATAATTGCATTCTAGCGTAGGCAACAACAACAACGACAACAATGAAACCGCTATGACTAAGTTTGTGAACACGTGTTAATGAAAAGCAGCGAATAATTAAAACAGCATTGCAAATGAGAAATAGGGCAGCAGGCAGTGAGGCGAACCATAAAGTAAACAACAACAATAGCGATGAGTGTTTCTTTAAGCGACCGCAAGTTGTTGTTCACAGACATCATCAGCTGTTTGTGCACCTTGAAAACTCCCCCAACAAAAGCGCTGCATTTTTAATCAACTATACATCAAAACACAACACACAGACACACACACACACACACAGACACAGACATGTCAGTACACATGCTCAGGCAGAAACAAAGCAAATGCTTTGCTACATCAATGTCGTCAGTAGCTCTTGTGTGACAGCAGCTGCAATAGCAAAAATAGCAGCAAAAACATTAGCAACAGCAACAGCAGCAGCGCCGGCAGCGTCAACTGTCATTAGCTACACACAGCAACAACAAGAGCAACAACAATGACGCATTGAATATGTTTGCCGGTAGTAGCTACTAGCGCATGCAATGTCACCGTTATCGCGAAGACACGAAAAAGGCATCCACCTGTGTGTGTGCATGCCTACATATGTGTGTACATATATGTAAATGTATGTGTACGCTTTCTTCCGTTTATCTCTCGTTTACGCAGCGCGCGCCCCCATACGTTTTATTTCATTTTATTCAGCATTCGTTTGTGCGCGGGCACGCTTCGTGTTTGCTACACTTCGGTTCGTTGGACGCTTCGGCACATCAGTTAGAATTCAATTGTGAAACGGCGCGGTTGTCTTGAACTCGTCGCTCTGCGCGTTCATACATCAAAAACACTTACGACTTGAACGCGTTCTTTGGAAAATCGCGTGTTTCAAAAAAACGCGTGCAAGAAAACGATTTCAAAAAGTCGCGTTTTTTGGTTGGCGTTTATTTTGTTTTTTTTTTTTCATTAACGTGCTTGTCGTTTTTAAATCACTCAGCGATGCGTTTGTCTGTTCGTTGAGTTGTTTATGTTTGTTGTTTTGTTCAATTGTTTAAAAAAAAAAACAAAGTATAATAAATAAATCCATAGGCGAACCGCAAAAAAAAGTATATTTTCTTATGGAATTTTATGCCAAAATGAAAAAAAACAAATGATGCCATTGACATGTGTGAGATTTTGCTTGAAACAAGAAAAGGAATAAATAATGTTTTTGTTAATTAAAAATTAAGAAATTGTTTTAAATTATGTTTTATTATTGAAGATTAATTGAAATGAGTTTGACCAAAACAACTTCATTTGCTCAGTGACAATTTCAAGTTCAATTTAGAGGAATCATTTACAAAAATTTTGTTCAAAATTTTAATTTATTTTTGTTTAAACGTAAGAAATATTTTCGATTCGCATTTTTGGCATATCATGTGTGTGAGTTACTTTGTGTTTGGATTTTCCTCTTGGAACTTTAGTAATTTTGTTATTTGTTTATCTAAGAAACGCGGTTTTCATTTGGTTTAAGGCGTTTTGCATGACTCAATTATTTGAAATAAAATGATGATTGTTGTGAGTCAATGTTTGTTAAATGTGTGAAACAGAAGTCGTGCGCCGGAAATCAAACTGCCGGAAGTTAGTAATTGTCGCAAATAACCGTAATTTAAAGCAATAATTTATTGATTTTCACAGATGAAAACTTAAAGCGCGTTTTGTGATCATTAAACTAACAAGAGTTAAAAGTTCTCACAAAAAAGAAAAAGAAAACGCATTAAGACACATTTTCTCTGCGTGTTTTTTTTAAATAATGGAAAAAGGTTGAATATTCCAGGCCTCCACAAAAACTCTTAACCCTTGTGTGCTCAAAATGTGCAAGTACTTTTAACTTTTGTTGTCTTTTATGCGTTAATGGGTCAGCAAGGGATAGAATACTTTTGGCAAAATGTTAAAACAAAAACTTGTTGAGCCTTCACTTTAATACACATGAGTCCAATGAGCCAAGAACGCGACTTCATTGAGCTTGTGTTGTGCCAAATGGCATGTTATAAAAACGCCCTTGGCAACTTTGGGGCGCGCAGAGCACACATTGCACTGTGATTCGTAACTTGCAATCAATTAACACGACCGACAACATAATTCATGCTACAAACAACTTCTTTATTTGTTGAAGACATTTGGACATAGTGAAGGGATAAAGTCCTTCATAATGGCACATGGTCTTGAAGCAGCCTTGAGCAAATGATTGAAAGTATTTGTGCTTCATATGCACATATATATATGCATGTGTGTATGTATGTCAGTCATGTGCAGATGTACAAAGCCACACGTTCAATGCGTTAATGAAACAGTGACTTGTCTTGATTTGAGTTGCGTTGCGTTGCGTTGACTTCGAGTTTAATTTGCAACAGATTGTGAACACATTGCAAAAAAGCAAATAAACACATAAATATGCTTTTATTGTAATATATTTTCGTATTCTTTTTGTATATTTTTAGCTTGTTTTCGTTTTTTTTGTTTGCACGTCAATGAAATCATTGACAGCAAATTCACGAAATGCGTGCGAAAAATGCTGAATTAAGCTGAAAAAATACAACAACAAACGACTGCTTTGCCCTTTTCTTTACTTATATAGATGTACATATGTGTGTATAAACGTACTTCATTTGTGTTAAATTCAATGTTTTATGGCGTTTACAGTTTGATATATGTTATGCTTTGGTTGACATTATTAAAGTACGTAAACATTAATTTACAAGTTTGCGAATTGCGAATTTTGCGCAAATGAAGCAAAAGTAAGGCAAAGATTTATTGTTCTTGTTGTTGGTGTTGGTTTTGTTGTGCGCGTATTTGCTTTACGTTTTGTTTGCTTGTTGTTTGTTTTTGTTTTTTCTTTTTCTTTTCTGCTATTTTCTGCGTAAGCAGCGCGCTGTGTTTGTTGTTGTTGCTGCTGCTACTGCTACTGATGCTGTTATCATTTGGCGCAATTTTTATGTCATTTGCTGTGCCAGTAAGTGGCTTCACTATGTGTCTGTGTGTGTGTGTGTGTGTGCGTTGAGTTGCAATGTGTGCGCTATAAATCGCAACTTGTTACGCTGAGCTCAAAACTCTTGGTTGGCATTGCAACTTTTATCTCGCTCTCACTCACACTCGCTTTCATCTGCCAGCACTCTTCAACAAGCAGCTAGCAGCACCTTCTCTTTCATAGTATTTATTTGATTTGCGCTCCATTTTTCAATTACCCTAGTTCGGTTGTTGTTGTTGTTGTACTTGTTGTTGTGTATTTTATGCTTTGATTTTCTGTTCTCATTTCTTTTTACCTTATTTCCATTTTATTTTGCGGCTCCCACGTTATCTATCATAAGCTCTTTGATTCAATTAGCGTATGACCCTTTCAACTATTATTACTTTTATATTGTTTTGTTTTTGCTTTTGCTTTTGTTTCTGCATCGCGCGTTCGTTCATCGTTCAGCGTCCAACCACAACAACAACAACATCATCATTGTCTAACTATCTCGCTTGTTTGCACGCGTACTCACACACACACACACACACACACTCATGCGCCTTGTGCACGGCAAGTGCATTGTTGCTTTAATCGCATTAAAATGACTTAATTGAAGGCAACAGCAACAACAACAATAAAATCGCGCATATGCTTTGTCTAAAAGTAAAGGAAATCCTCACTCTCACACACACACACACATTTGTGTGTATGACCATGTGTGGGTGGTTTCATATTGCAGTCAATTTTGCCCTTTGCCATTTTTGCGCTGTGATATACTTGAGTCTTGTTTTATATGTTAATTTTTTTCAATAATTTAAACATACACACACACACACACACAGCAATGCACAAATAGGTTTTTTCGTATAATACTTGTTTTAGTAGGTTTTCTGCTAATACACATTTACGCTCAGCCAATTAGAATTAAAGGCATTCAATCTTCATAATCGGTCACCAGTGTGCCATAAAGCAACTCACAATGCTGTCAAAATCGAAAAACGTGGCAATCACGCGCAAGCACACACACACACACACACACATTCATGCTTACAAATATTGCAATATATAGGCTTGTTGTTGTTGTTGTTGTCGGTGGTGGCAGAGTTGCCCAATTCGCCACAAAAATGAAACTGACTTTGAGGCTTATCAATTGTTATTGTCATCATTGCCATTGTAGGCGTCGACAGCGACAGCGACGTCGGCGTTGGCATCGACGCTAGCGACAGCATCGCGTTTCATGTGGAAAATGTATAAACGATTTTCACACACAATGTCTCTCTGTCTGTCCAAACAACCGTTTGTCTTTCTGTCTGTCTGTCTGCTTATTTTTGTGTGTTTGTCTCCTTTCACTGATTGTATGAATCTGCGCTTATTGCAGCTCTGCCAAAGTGCCAAATGCTGATGTGTTTTCACACAGTGCTACATTCATAGATACAAAGATACAAATATAGATATAGATATATGTGCATATGAATTGAATGAGGCGCAAATATATCTGCACGTGTGTGTCTCCCTGTCTGTGTGTGTTTGAATATGGCTTTAATTAAATCTAACTGCTGGCGAAGTTTACTTTTTTCTTTGCTGTTTTTGTTGTTTTGCGGTTCAGTTTTTCTGTTTATTTGTTTTCCGTTAATGTTCGTTATCAGGTTTATGTGATTTTGTTATAATTTAATTAAATATGAGAAGATATAACAACAACAACAACCAATGAACAAAACTACTGTTATATGTGTATTTGTTGCGTTGAAGTTTCTCATTTACGGGCGCAGATTCATTTATGATTATGTCGAATTAAAAAAGTTTTTTGTTTCGTTGGTTTTCTTTTTAAGTTATCCAAGAAAGTCTTAAGTAATTGAAACTGTTGTCTGTGACTTTGAAGTGTTCGCGTTTGTAATGAAAGTTAATTGACGCTTTAATTGTTGCTTCAAATATGTTTCGTAGATACTTATATACTTCAAATTGTTGTTTTGTAGCTTCCAATGACAGCTTTTGACAGCCCAGATGAAAATTGAACCACTTTAGAAGGCATTCAGTAGGACTTTTTATTTTTTGAGGGTTTCACTGAACGCTCCTAATCTTTTACGCTGGATTGATCGTTTTTGAAGGCCTAAGGCATGCTTGCTTACTTTCCCGTAAAAGTCGTTTGGAGGGTATTTGTTGTAACGCGAAGTCAAATGAATTTTTTAGCTCTTTTAGATACCCAAATACCATTTCGGTTTCCTATAAACTCAAACCTGAAAACAAAATAGTTTTTAGTCATCGACTACTCTTTACCAACTCGCTTCTAAGCACATTTGTAAGTCAGAAGGTCCTTCCATTTTCGCTTCTTAAAATGTCGAAGTGAGTGTACTGTAAGTTCGTTATTTAAATAGGGGCTTAGAAGGCTTTCTTTGTAATTAAAAATGTTCAGGTCGAACCATGACAGACTTAAAGTCCTTCCATGCTGCTTTCAAAACATCTCCAAAAGTAATCGGTTCACATGAAGCATTAAAGCAAGGCATCTTGGAATGCATTTGGCGTCAAGCTCTTCTCATTTTTCCTACAAAGCAAATAACTTATAGATGCATAAAGTATTTTGTATTTAACATATTATTTTGGCGCTCTGTTTCTACGTAAATGAATAATTGCTACACTTTTGCATCTTTAACTTATGCAAAGTAAATCAGCAAATCAGAATGCATCCGTGCAACAGCAGCTTGTGCAACAATGCCACACACCTTTCAAGCAGCGCATTCATCAATCGATCAATCAAGTCTCAACAGTGGCAACGCTAACGGCAACAGCATGTGCAACAAATTATACTACATTTAAATATGTGCGTCTGTGTGTGTGTGTGTGTGTGTTGCAAGAGTGCAAAATTAAAATGCATGAATCAGAATCTCAGTCATTTCCGTTCCTTCCGTTCTTATTTATTTTTTTTTTTAAATACATATCAAAGTATTTGCGCTTAGCTGCTTTAGTCTGAGTTGCTTGTCAACAGTTTGTATTAAATGTTGTTGTTGTTGTGGTTGTTGTTGCTGTCTAACATGTACAATTGTTGCAAATTTCCGCATAGTTGGGAGATTACTATTGTTAATTATATTAAAAAGATCAGTCGTGCACAGAAGTTGTCGCCAAGCTGAAGTGTGTTTGCCATAAAAGGTCAGCATTTGTTGCAAACTGCTGACGCAAATTGTTTGCCAATGATTTGTGCATGGCATTTTTATATAATGTAATAAAATACAACATTAAAAAAGGTTGTCACACGTCTCACCGCACCGCACTTCATCAACTCAACTCAGCTCAACTCAAGTTAACTCATGTTGACACAAGTCGCCTTCACTTCGAGAGACTTAACTCAATACAAGTTTTTGATGTCATTTGCTATTATTGGCTTATCTTTTAATTTAGTTTTCGCTCATGTTTGCCATTTGTGACACTTCTTCTTTTTATCACTTTTTTTTTACGTTTGATTTAATTTCTTTAAAAAATGAAATGTTTGTGTTGTTTTTTCTTTTTTTTTTGTTTTTTTTTGGGCTTGATGACATCATTAAACGCACCCTTGAAATTTTATAAAGTTGCTGCCTTGTCTTCACTCAGTTACTTAGACCTTTATTAATCTTATCAAAGGCAAAGCGAATGAAAATGAAAAATGGAAGAAAAAAAAAAATCTATGTAGTTTGTTATGCTTTCGCCCTCGCGCTATAAAAAGCAATGACATTTTCGTTTATCGCTCATTCAAAGGTAAAATGTAACGAAATGCGGCAAAAGTGACGTCGTCGTCGTCGACGTCGTTGTCATTCATCGCAGCGACTTTAAGAAGTTTTGTTAGTTTTCCGTTATGACTTGAAAAATAAGCTTATCTTTTTATGTTTTTTAGCTTATCTAATCTGTGTGCATAGTAAATGTAAATCTTGAACTCGAAATAATTTAGAAATGCTGCTAAATTCGCTAAGTAAAAAGAATTTGTGGCATTTGAAATCTATGTATATACATACATATATATTTGTATATATTTAGGTAACGTGTATGCTGCATGACGTAGTGGAAAATCAGGTGTTGTATCTTTGTTTTTGTTTTTGTTCTTGTTCTTATTTTTGTAGGCGTATTTATGATTATTTTGTCTATTTGAAAGCAAATAAGTAAACATGCAATTAAAAATCCACTAAGCAGAAATACAGAAGTCGAATTGAGGCAAAAGATATAAAGTATTATAAATTTAATTGTACTTTAATAGTAAACAAGAAGTCGTAGTCTAAGCAGAAAGCAAAAACAGGTATTTTATGTAAAGCACACTTGTGTTCGTGTTCGTACGCTGTGAACACATGTACTATAAATTTGCTATAATTATGGCGAAAATTAACGTGCATCAAATAAACATTTAAATCAAAATGTCAATGGCAACATGTGTAATTTGCGGTGAAGGGCGGTTTAGCGGTTTGGGCAAAACACAAACATAAATTTAACATGATTTGTTTTATTTTATTTAGTTTTGTTTTATTTATTTATAAATTATTTTAGTTGATTTGTTAAAAAAAAAATTGAATTGAACTAAAAATTATATTAATTAAGCGTGCGCGCGCATAAATGAAATTGAATTAAAGCACATTTGCAGCAAAATTGAAACGCGTGTTTTGCATATTATTTCCAAAACAAAAAGTGAAAAAATATGGTGAAAATGCTTGACTTGGAACGACATGCTGAGTGCCCGCTTTGGGCGGCGGTCGCATCCACAGATGTGCCATGGACGGGCATGCACTATGCGTGTCTCAATGTGCTCAATATTTACTGTAAAGTATTCGATAAGAAAGAAATTTATGATCTCATTGTAAGGTAAGAAGAAAGTGTATGGGAATTTTCGCATTATTTTTTTTTTAATAATTAATTCTCATATAAGTCTGTCTGTACCAACGAACGTATTTCAATGTTAGTATGTCGCAAATATGCAGTGTTTTTCACACACACATGCGTCTACTGTATAGCGTTTTACTTAAGCAAGTAAGAATTTACCTAATAAAATGACGTATGTGTCTACATAACATATTAAAACATAAGCGAAAATTTTACCAAAATCTTGCGAAAGAATTGTGAAAGAGTTTACTTACATTTGACATGACATGTTGCATTGATTAGCCAAATTTACTGCCGTACTAAATTTATGAACAGAATGCATTTGAACGTTTGACTTGTATGCATAATTTTGCCGTCAGGCGTCGCATATTAAAAGCTGTAAAAGCTTTGCGCTATGTTAGCAGCCTGTAAGTTAACAGTGCGCACACGACTAACAAGTGCTGTAAAGCTATCAAGCGCACTTGACGTATGAAAATTAATTGTGTTCATGATTTTGTGCTTTTTTCTTTTTTGATTGCAGAAAAACTTGTCAATCCTGCAAATGTCCACGAGAAGCACATGCGATCTATCAACAACAAACGACAAACGTACACGAACGTCTTGGTTTCAAAGTTGTCTCGCCCGCTGATTCCGGCGTTGAGCCACGCGATCTGGGCTTCACATGGGTGCCGCCGGGCATACGCGCCTCCTCGCGCATCAATCGTTACTTCGAGCAGCTGCCGCCGGAAAAAGTGCCACGCATTGGCGCCGAAGGTGCGCGCTTTCGCGAACAGCAGATCTCATATCAGTTGCCAAAGCAGGATCTCTCGCTGGAGCATTGCAAGCATTTAGAGTTGCAACATGAGGCATCATTCGAGGATTTCGTAACGGCACGTAATGAAATTGCGCTTGACATTGGTTAGTATTTAACACTACTTGCGCACGCAAACAATTAATTCATTGCTTCATGTGATGTGTCTTAGGTTACGTCAAGGACGCGCCATATGATGAGCATTGTGCGCATTGCGATGGTGAGATTAGCATTGGTGAAATGGTCGTGGCAGCGCCAAAGTTCGTTGAGAATGTGATGTGGCATCCGAAGTGTTTCACGTGCAGCACGTGCAACGAGTTACTTGTCGATTTGACATATTGCGTGCATGAGGATAAAATCTACTGTGAACGTCATTATGCGGAAATGTTGAAGCCGCGCTGCACGGGCTGTGATGAGGTAAGTTTATTACTTGATTTACTTAATTAACATACAAGCAGCAAATATTCGATGTGCTAAATGCACTCAGCTGTTGTTATTGGCTATTAAAGCCACAAATCACCTGCAGTTTCACTAATTAAAAAGAATAGTGAAAAAAACAACAAAGGTGACCAGTTTGTTTTTGGCCCACCCGTGGTATTATTTAAACGCTCTGCGTGCACTGCAGCACTCAAACCTTTGATGTGAAGACTTATTTATTATATTTTCTTTTTGTTTTTGTTGCTTTTATACATTTTCTTTTTCATTTTCATTATCATTATTTTCCCAACGCGCGCTTATCAACCTTAAACGAGACTCGCGCGGTTTTCTATATATTTGCTATTTTTGAGGCGCGGCCTTTCTTGTCATTGTGTTTGTTGCTGTTGTTGTTGTCATTATTATTGCCATTGTTTTTAGCTTTTTGCTTCTTCCAAGGTTATGACATTTTTCTCATTGAACTTCAGTTTTTTGCTTTACCTTTTACCCCCTGTCTTCAATATAGTCTTTATTGTCTTCTTTTATTTTAAACATTGCTGTTACTGCCATTAAAAATAAATGTCCTTTTGCCAGGATATGCGTTTCTGGTTTCATTATTTTCACTCACTCACTGAAACGTTTGTTCGTTCGTTCGTTTGTTCGCTCGTTCGTTCATTTTGTCACTTGTTCAGTTCCGGTTTGCGTTTCAATTCAATACATTTCAGTTCAGTTGACTTCAAAATGTGTTCGCGTTGCGTTCAATTTACTTTACGCGTATCTCTTCTGCTATAAATATTACTGGCATTTTCGTATTTGAAAAGTTTCTGCACAACGCGTAAGTGATTTAGTATTGAATTTGACAAACATTATTTTTAATGGTTTCAAATTCACAGTTTTGTAAAATGGCAATCAATTTTGAAAATTATTTCAAAAACATTTTGATTTTCAACTTGTGTGGCATTCATTTTTTTTTTTGTTTTTTTTCCTTTTAAGTTGATGTTTTTTAATATTTTCAATTAACCATGTCAAATGTCAATCATTCATTTATGTTGAATACAAATTATGGTTTTCGAAAATATTTCTGAAATCAAACATTTTAAATTACAGTTTTGCTTGTTTGTTTTTTTTTTGTTTCCACAAGTTAACTTGTTGCTTATAAAAAGAACATGAATTGTGGGTTTTTGTGTTGAATTGTTCATGTCTCAACAATTACTCATACGTCATGTTGTACAGACGAAATATCATTGAGCTTATTTGACTTTTATTTTTGTTTTTGTCTTAAGCATTTTATATTTTGAGTGGCTTCGATATTCGAATGAGACATTTGCTTAAATCAGAAAAATATTTTTAGACTCAAAATTGTTAGTATGAAGAAGTCTTTGTTGAAGAAGTGTTTTTAAAATTAATTTAAAAGTTTGTTAAATAATAGAAAGTGTGCGTTCTGTAAGTAAATACAACAATAAATAATAAACAAAAGTTGTCATTAATCTGAAAATATTTGTCATTTATTATCTTTATATATTTGATTATTTATATTTACAAAATCTGTGTTTATTAAACTATTTTAAAATATTGCGTATACGCCACATTGTGCGAAATTAAATTTGCATATTTATTGTAATAATAAAAACAATAATATATGTAATTATATTTGAATGTTCGTACAGAACATTTTTATATTTTAATATATTTGTACACATGTCGCGATCGTTCGCCAAAGACCTTAACTGATGATGTCAGTGTCATTAGCCACTTGAGCATCATATATCATATATGCTAAAGAGACCGAGCAACAACAACAACAACAACAACAACAACAATAAGATAAAAGCAACCGCAACAACAATTGTCACAAAAGAAAATGTAAAATTGTTCTTGCAATAAAAATAAAAGCGTTGCACATGTTTTCAGCTGTTGACATTGAAAACAGAAGCGAGCGAGCAAAATATGCCTCACTGAGCACGACACAGAAAAAAAAGCAAAAACAACAACAACGAAGAGCATAAAATTCCAACATGCTGCAAAAAATAATAACATGTTGACAAACAAAATGAAAAATTTGGGTCGTGAGTGGCATGAAGATAAAGAAAAAGAAACGCATAAAGGTGGCAAACTAGCAAGATTTTGAACGTCCGGCTGACCGTCAGTCTGTGTGTATGTGTGTGTGTGTGTGTGTGTTGGTAGGTGCTCCGCCAAGCAAAGCATTTAATGCGAAAATGCTATAAAAACAGAAAAGAATTAAGAATTTTGCTGCGTGCTCAGGGACACTTTGTTAGCCAGAGCCATGCGTCTGTCTGTGTGTGTGTGTGTGTGTAGAAAATGTAAAGGGAATTAGCGAAAACAAAGTATCTGATTTAAAAGACAAACAAATGTTGATGAAGAAACGCACGATGATGACGACTTCTGCGTCTTCGTCTTCGTCTTGGTCTTTGTTGTCGTTGTCATTGATGTTTGGTTTGGTTTCTGTTTGTGTTGTTGTTCTTGTTGTTGTTGTTTGTGATTTTGTTGCTCTTGGCAAGAATTAGCTAAATTCTATTTGGCATTTGACACAACGCCGCCGAACGTTGCACGTCGCTTAAGCAAAGACTTTCATTCAAACACTTTCTCTCGCACTCGCTCTCTCGCTCTCTCACACTCGTCACTCGTCAAACGCGTCATTGGCATCATTGCTGGTCACCTTAACGTATTAGGCGCGACAATTAATTTCATTTTGTTTGTGTGTGTGTGTGTGTGTGTTTTTTACCGCTTCGTGTTCTTTCGTTTAGTTTTTACAACATCTGAACACGTTCAGCTTTCTGCAGCGTGATTCATTTTGGCTAAGAATTGATTGTTTCTCTTGCCGCTTAATTACATACAAACAACATCAACAACAACAACAACAACAACAAGTACAACAATAGCATGTCTAAAGATACCTAATGCGAGCCCTTTTTTTATGTGCTCTGCAATGTTGAGTTGATTTCTGCATTGATTAGTCGCAAAAAACGATCGATTGACTCGCATTATCAAATCATCAGCGACCGAGTGCGATTCGCGTGCGCTCCTCTGTGTTTTGTGCCGTTATAAGAAGCAGTAGAAGAAGAAGAAGAATAAGAAAAACACACTTACATATATTAAAAATAATTAAAAAAAAAAAACAAAATTATACGTTTCTGTCGCGCATATGAAAAATAAATTATTAAAAAACAAAACAAAATAAAAAAAAAAACAAAAATCAACTAAAAATAATATCAAATCATAAACGAACCGTTAGACAAACAAATCCAATGAAAATTTATCATTAAAAAAGAACAATTTTCGCGAAAATTTATTGAATTACCTAATCACTTAGTGAATAGACAGAAATACGTACATACGTACGACGCAGACAAGCAAAGCGACTGTGACTGTGACAGAGACAGAGACAGACGGGCAGGCGCAGCAGCGTGTGTATACAAGTTGTTAGTGTCTATGTGTTGTGCTGTGCTGTGCTGTGGCATGTGTGTGCGTTTGTGATTTGATTTTATATAATATCGACGTATGTGTTCTGCTGGCTCGCTCACAGCGACAGCAACAGAAAAGTGCGAATTGATCATTGCATTGCTGGCTGGTTGGGCACGCCGACGACCACTCGCGTTCAATCATTCACACTCGCGCGCATTCCTTTCGTTTCTTATTTTTTTTTTTTTTTTGTAACGAATTACACTTGAAGATTTTTTGAGATTACGCAAGTGTTATCGCAATGTCGGAAGAGGACACACTTGCCGGCATTGGCGAATTTGTTATTTCGCTGGTGATTGGTTATTTCGGCGCTTTGGAATTCTTCTTTGTAATACGGCAACTTGTGCATTGGTCGGGTGGACATCAGACAACGAGCGTGCAGAATGCACAGGACTTGGAGAACTTGCAGGATAATTTGAACGAACAGTTGATTGCGGCACGGGCACGTGAAGCGGCAGCTGGTGGCTTGAATGTGATGCAAGATGGTGTCATTTATGCGAATGGTTTTCGCATTGAGCCGTCACAATTGAATTCGAATGAGGATAGAAAGCGTGAAATGGAAGCTGAACTGGAACGGCAGAAACGCATTGAAGAGGAGACACGCAAACAGCTGGCAGAGGCTGAAGCAAAATTAGCTGAAGAACGTAAAAAGGCAAAGGAACAGGCGGAGGCGGAGGCAAAAGAGCAGCAAAAATTAGCCGCAGCTGAGCAAAAGAGAGTCGCAGAGGAAGCAGCGGCAAATACGCGTAAACTGTTAGAAGCCGAAAAACAACGCGAAGCAGAAGAAAGACAAAAAGAAGAAGAAGCCGAAGCCGAACGCAAAGAAATCGAAAGAAAGGCAAGCGAAGAGAACGAAAGAAGACTGTTGGATGCCGAAAAACAACGTGCAGAGGCCGAGCGCTTGAGAGAGCTTGTCGAACAGGAGAGAGCCGAGAGCGAACGTAAATTGTTGGATGCAGAAACGCGACGTGTGGCCGAGCAACGCAAGCAAGAGGAAGAGGCACAGGCACGCAGAGATGCTGAGATTGTTGAACGTTTGCTTGAAGCAGAGCGTGCGCGTAAGTTAAGCGCCACGGAGAGCGAATTGGAAGAGGAGGAAGAGCAAGCGGCAGCACAGGCACGTCGCCTGATTGCTAATGAAATCGAACGCGAGGAAAAACAAAAGTTGATCGATGAGAATGCGCGGCTTTTCTTGGAAGCCGAAGAGGAAATGGTAGTATTACAACAACGTATGCTAGAAGCCGCACAAGTTGATGAGTATGCCGGTGAAGAACCTGTCGTGGAGGAGTTATGCGTGAAAAAAATTGTGCCACCAAAATTTACTGAAACGCCATCAGCAGTTGATAATATCGAACCGATAGTACAAAAAGTAAAAACCCAATTCGGTCAGAAGAGCAGTGAGCATCCGTATTCAGTGTCCGCAAAGCCGCTGCTCTTTCCGAGCGTCTCTGATGAGGGTTCATCGTGGGAGCCCATCTCCAGTCAACAATCATCGTTTAGCACACAACCATCCGATGAGGTGACAACCGGCGCTGAGGAAGCGTTGCGCCAACGTTTGGACAACGAACGTCAGGAGCCTGATGGTGAGGATAATGTGCCCGATGTCCAGTACACGGATGATTATTTGCGTTCGCTAGATGGCATTAAGAGTCGTTCATTGATTCGTGAAGATGGCTCCGGTCGACGCCGTGCATTCAAAAAGCGTCGCTCCAGCGGCAGTTCAAACTCATCACGTGACTCACGCGCCTCACGAGAAGAAGAAGTGAAGATGTTCACTTCGCTCGAAGAAGAGGAGTTGCGTCAGTGCGAAAAGGGCGATTACAATCCGATTAAGTATACAAGCGAGCCGACATTGCGTGTAAAATCGCATCATAGACGTCAAAAGCGTAGTCCTGCTAAGGATGGCAAACGAAGTGAAGATGACAGTTTACGTGGTTCCCTGGAGATGCTCGGTGAAGAGAGCACAAATCCATGGGGTGAGTTAGTACCGGAACATTATAAGGAAACGGAATTTTGGAAACGCGAGAAAGCCATGTCAATTGACGAGGAGGAAATCGATTTAGAGCGACCAGCATCGGGTGAAGGCGTGTTAGAGGGGGATGATGCGGCTGCCACAAACCTGCCAAAAGCTTCTTCTTTTGAGGAAGCGACGCATGAGCAGAATGAGGAAGCTGCTACAGCGTTACAGCAAAAACAACAACAACAACGTCAGTTGTCAAACGAAGTTGTGGTAAGTTGAAGATCAATAAGCAAGTATTCAAGAAATGATTAAACATTGTTTCGTGCTAATAGGAAAAGGACAGCAGTGAAGCGAGCAAGGAGCCAACGAGCAGCAGTGATAGCAAATCGAATGTAAGTTATATTCTTTGACTAACACGCCTCGCACGCCTTGCTTTCACGCTCTTTCTTATTTTCAATTTGCTTTCATATTTATCTGCTATTCGCTATCCGCTATCCGCTTTTAAACCTCTGCACTATTATATAGCTACAAACCTCTAATACAGAGGATGCCACTAATACACGTGCTTCTAGCTCACCGCGTTTGCGTCGCAGTCCTCGCATCGAGGAAATCAATCAATATGAGGAACGTTGGCGCGAACAGGAAGCAGACGCAGCCAAGAGTTCTTCTAGTCCGCCATCAACACTCAACTCACCCAGCATATCGGTTCATGCACCAGATTCAGCACCGTGGCGTGATAGCTATGGTTTGATTATGGAGGGCTTAAGTGACTTTTACGATTTTACGGCTTCGACAAATCCTTCGCGTTCGCGTTCAACATCGCGTAATCCCTCACCAGTCAATACGGCGCCCAGCACACCACAACCCAGAAATGTTGCTCATGAAATGGATGTCGATAGACAAACGACCATCGAAGTATATGATGACACTGATGAACTTAATACAAACGAAATCAATCGGGAAAATATAATCGAATTCATTGAAGCAACAATCAATACCGGTGAAAATGCTCAGGCCAATGCCTTATGTGCTTCTTTACAGCAAGTTGCAGATAAGCCTGGCACTGAGAAGGAAGAAATTCAAACAATGATTTGCGAGTCACAAGAAATCGTCGAACATAATTTAATGATACAAACTTTGCGTGAGGAGCGTAGTCGTACACATTCAAGATCTCGTTCCCGTTCACCCTTGCCAACGTCAGATAATTTGGAACGAAGCATATCAACACGACGTGAGCGTTTAATTAAGCATAACGATGAGTTATTTGAGAAGTTAGAAATCAGTTCTGATCATATGAAAACAGATACGGAGCGCCACATGGATGATGAACTATCTGTTAGTGATAGTCCAGAAAGTGTGGCAGATTTTGTTGACTCACTACTAAATGCCCGAAAATCTCGTTCTAAATCGAAATCACCACTGCGTATGCCTATGAATATAAGAGTAGAGACGGAAGAGTTCATTACCAGTGAACGTGAAACTGAAGAATTTGAAATGAATGTCAGTCAAACTGAACTAACAACTGAACAAGACATGCACGAGTTTGTCGAGAATTTGCGTGCTGAGCAAAGATCACGTTCTAGATCCCGATCTCGTTCACCTTTACCCACTGCAGACAATTTGGAGCGAAGTATCACCACCAGGCGTAATCGCTTAATTCAACATAATGATGAAATCTTCGAAAAGTTGAATTCCAGTAGTAGTGAAGAAGATCACAAGCCACTATCCAGTTCTGGATCACCAATGCTTGAGCCTATTGAAATTAGGATTGATTCAGTTGACATTGACAACGAAATGGAAATCGAAACGAGTTGCGAATCTCAGGCCAATATGACACAATTTGTGGAGTCTTTACGTGCAGAGCAGAGATCACGTTCTCGTTCACGCTCTCGTTCACCTTTGCCTACTGCTGACAATTTGGAGCGAAGTATCACCACCAGGCGTAATCGCTTAATTCAACATAATGATGAAATCTTCGAAAAGTTGAATTCCAGTTCTAGTGACGAAGATCGCAATCCATGTTCTGGTTCTGGATCACCATTGCTTGAACCCATTGAAATTAAAATTGATACAGTTGACGTTGCGACCGAAATGGAAGTCGAAACGAGTTGCGAATCTCAGGACAATATGAGACAATTTGTTGAGTCTTTACGTGCGGAGCAGAGATCACGTTCTCGTTCACGCTCTCGTTCACCTTTGCCTACTACTGACAATTTGGAGCGAAGTATCGCTTCAAGACGAAGTCGCTTAATTCAGCAGAATGATGAACTCTTTGAGAAATTAACTACTCACGACGATAAAAATTCACCAGTTGAAATAAGAATAGAGTCTGTTGAAAAAAACTACGAAATGGAAACGAATCAGATTGAGGAGGGTTTAATGGATTCGAAAGAGAATATGAGACAATTTGTGGAATCGTTACGTGCTGAGCAAAGATCGCATTCAAGATCACGTTCTCGCTCACCATTACCAACTGCTGGCAACATTGAACGCAGCTTACAAACACGTCGCCTGAAACGAATACAACAAAACGATGAATTATTCGAAAAACTTACCGAGCCTACTCAACAACGTCAACCGGACAACCAATCGCCTTTGCCGACAATATGCGTTGAATACATCGAATCAGAGACCTCGATGGAAGTTGATGTCACAACACAAGCGGAAGAGGAGTCACGTGAAAGCATGACAAAGCTGGTGGAGCAATTGCGTCTTAATCGTTCTAGATCAAGATCCAGATCGAAAACTCCATTGCCGAGTGTAGTGAATATCGAACAAAATGAAGAGCTTTTGGAGCAGTTGCAAAACTTGGCACAAATGTCTGATTCGTCTACAGTTACAATTGGATATGTTTATGAGCCAGAAGAAGGCGTTGGCGATGAACTGAGTGAGGAACGCGACAGACGTTCACGAACACCATCGCGTTCACGTTCCGTTTCGCCAGACCGAAATTCAATTTTGGCAAATCTAAGTGAAAATTATGATTTTCATGTTATGTTGAATTTAGAGGCATCTGACAATAAAACATTGACAAAAAACTCTGAAGAATATGAAAGTGTCCGCGCAGCAAAACAACGTGAGGTGGACTTGGAAGCGTTGCAAAAACTCTCAAATGCAAGCGAGGAAATGGAATTGCGTTTACTAAGCCCCACGGAACTTGTCAGAGATATTGTGTCCTTACAAAATGCCGAAGCCGCAGACAGTTTGAATAATTTGCAAGAGCAGGAACGCATGCGCCAGTTACGTTGCTCGCCCACAACCCCAGACTATGACCGTACGATTTCTGAAGAGTGTCGCGATGTTGAACGCATCAAGCAGGAAATCCTAGCGAGTGGTTTCAAGCGTTCCACATATGTGGGCGAGAGCCTTGACTTGGGCAGCGAATTTCAGGACTTAAGACGTGAAACGGCGCATTTTCGACGGTCACGAAGTCTATCACCCTCATTAGACGATACAGAATTGGACCTGGCTAAGGCGCATGCCAACGCGCAACGACAACTACAAGCGGCCATTTTGGACTCATTGACGACACAAACCGTGACAAAACTGAATGAACCGAATGAAAATCGACTGGGTGCTAAACCAAAAACCTACGATTACGATCGAACGCTCTCAGAAGAGGTGCTCGATACGCAACGTATAAAAGATGAGATACTTTCAAGCGGCTTCAAGCGTTCGACTTTCGTTGGTGAGTCATTGGACTTAACAGCTCACTTGGATGATATGCGTCATCGTACTGCGGAATTTCAGCGTTCTCGTAGTCAGAGTCGTTCGCCACTCGGTGAAGAACAAGTCGAGGCGCTAAAAAACATTGATGCTGAGGTTGTTAAACGTGAACTGGAGGATCAGATCCTTGATCAATTCACGGCATCAACTGTCAATTTTCAAAACTTTTCACGTCATCTGAATGTTGATTTTCTGGATAGTGAACGTCGTGCCTCAGATTCAGCATTGATACAGAAACCCGATTTGCTTCTACAGTTACAAGAGAAAGATGCCTTGAATGATTTAGAACCCGAAGAATATCATCATTTCCGACGCTATTCGCTGGCACAGGAGCAACCAGTTGAGGAGTATCCAAGTGATGATTACGTTTGTATCTCACAGATTGAAGTACGCACATTGACTGGAACTAGAACTTGGCTAAAGGAAGATTTTTATGGTCAAGATTTTGAGGACTCCGATTTGAATTTAGCAAGCGGATATAGTGAAGAAAGTGTCAGTAAAGCAGATGAAGCTAGTGCCATAGGCAGTAGTTGGTCAAACGAACTAGCGGAGGGTGTCAGCTCGGATAGTGTATCTCAGGAGTTAAGTGATGAAGTACAGTATGGCGATGACTACGATGATGATGATGATCAAGAGCCATATGACTCCAATGATAGTGAAGATGAGCGACAAACAGTTGTAGAAATTGAAGACGAATTCGATGAGGGTATCTCAGATTACAATGAACGTGGTGGGCCAACAGACGAGTCACATCACGAGACCTCAGAGTGTGAAGAAGCCGAGCGAGAGGCGGATAGATATGCAAATCGCGATGCCAACGACTGGGAGGATATTGAAAATGTTGATGAATTTCTCGACTATAGCATTGAAGAGGGCGCGGTTGGTGGTGTTGTAACGCCCTACTCCGATCCGGATTCATTTATCGAACAGATTTACAATGAAGCAATAAAAAATCGTAAACAATCAGGCATTTTGCGCGATTATGAAAGTATATTTCAGGAATCTCAAAAGACAAGTGCTGAAAGTGCCGCCGATTCGGAATCAGAGAAAGCAAACAGCGACACAGATCGTTCCAAGGTCAAGACACTGGCGGCGGCAAGTAAGAATATCTTAGAAAGTGAGCGTCGTGATAATGAAATGCGCTATTTGGGCGATGCAAATGTATCTGCAAGACAATCTACACGTTTGCGCTCACGATATGGCTACAATCCGTTGCTGCAGAGCAGCACAGCTGACCAGAATGTCGAAGTGGATCTAAATTATAAGCCCAAACGTGAATATAATTGGCGTAAGAACTTCAAATTGGACGATGAGCAGATAGCAAGTGCAAGTGGCACCGAAAGGACTGAGCAGTTGCATGATGAGTTGACGGAAGAGGAACAAGCCAACGGCGATGTTGATGAGTCAATACAAGATTATGATGACTTAAATGAGGATTATTTAGATATGCGTCGTTATAGTTTGGGTGGTGAGAGCATAACGCTCTTCAGTCGCAGTCCGGAGCATGAGCAACTTCCACAAGTGCCCGAAGAAGAAGATGCTGGAGGTGACCTATTGGGAGAGGAACAAGCCATAACTGAGAATGTAAACGAACCAGGCGAAGCAATTGAAACGAAGCCAAAAAAGAAGAAAACAAAAAGCAAAAAGAAGATACGAAAAAGCTCTAAAACCGAAGAGGAAGCCAAAGATGAGGATGACTCCGAGAGTCAATTGTACAGTCGACGCAGCAGCAGCATACAAATGGAGACGGATTCACCGAAACGCAAATCACGTTCACGGCGCAGCTCCAAGAGCAGCTTGACTAATGAGGAGCCGCTATTCTCGCCACGCAGCAGTTTAGCCTTTGTTGATGGCATTGCCGAAGAGGATGGCGTCGATCTGGCAAAGGCAACGACAACACTAAAGAAAAAAACCAAAAAGCGCAAGAAATCAATCAAAGAGGAGGCTGACATTAAAGAGGAAGAGCACGTCAATGAGCTATTAGCAGCTGCACTTGCGGAAATTGCGCCGAATTCCGTCTCATCGAATCTAACACCCGTGTCGGCACAACAAAATGCTTTGGCGAACCTGAGCGCTGAGCAAAGCATTTGTGTGACGCCTGCCTCAAATGCATCAGCGGAGAACGTGAGCGAAGCCAGCACGGCACCATTAAGTCTTGGCACTGTGGCAACGCCAACATCAACAACGGCAGCAACAAATCCGCGACCAGTGCTGGACAGCTTTGACATACTAAAAGATGCTAATTTCTATCCACTTTTCTAAATCTTTGCGTTCTTGGTTTGCACATGCACTTGAAATGTTCTTTTACTGATTTAATGATGTTTTGTTCTACTTTTCTTTTTATTTTTTTTTTTTAGACAAGCTCATAAAACAAATCAAAAATTTATGAAAAACACACGCACGCAGTTCTAAGCACAATAAAAAAACAAAACAAAAATCCAAGCCATGAATGACTTATTGCATCCGCACAATCCACTCCGTCCCCCAGCGCGCTACCCGCAAAATGCTTGGAACACAAGGCGAACACGAAAAATTATAGAAAAAATAAAGTAGATACAAATATTTTATCCTTCCTTTTGTGATTCTTACAAGGTATACCAAAGCAAAACAAATAGAAAAACGAACGAAAACATTTGAAGTTGAAAACGATTATTTTATATTCTATAAAATTTACATTTTATTATACAAACAAATATCATGTAGTTTATTTAGTTAATAAATGAATAATTTATTTATGCTGCAAATAAATATGCTTGTTCAATACAAAAAAAATACAATTTGCTGACTCATATTTATGCTCGGATATCAGACGAGCAGGCCGTTTTTCACTTTTTTTTAGAATGAAATATGCCAAACATTAAAATGCAGAAGTAAAAAAAAAACATATTATTTACTAAGCCTTCAGGGCACAAAATGTACATAAATTAAAAAAAAAAATATTTTTAACACTTTACAAACACATTGAATCGCAGCATGTGCGCGAATAACAAATGTAAGAACGATGACGACGCGTATGGAAATTTATGTTGCGCACTTTTAGGCTGTTGCATTTCAATGTGAATTTCTTTGGGTTTCAAACAAAAAAAAAACAACGTCATATTTATTTTAAATAATAAGAAAATGGTTAAAAATATATAAAAATTAAGTGTGTGAAAGGATGCCATTTGCTTTGAAATTGAAATGGTGCTGTCAATTTTTCTGTGTCTTGTCTTTTGTCAAATTAAACAAAAGCAATCATACGGCCAAAAAATAATGAAATAATACCAACAACAAAAATAAACAAACGAACAAAATGAACGCATAAAAACAAATTATCTAAGCTGTCAAAAGTTGAGGAAAAATCTTTTAATGTGAAATATTAAATTTAACGCATTTGTATTTCACAGCGTTTGGTCACTTGCAGTGTTGTTGTTGTCGTTTGTGTGAGTGTGTGGTGTGTGGTGTGTGTGTGTGTGCTTTTGGCCGAGTTAAAGTATTTTTGACACTGAACACAAAATTGTGTCATTTTAGTGTTATCCCTACATGCCTTACGTCTGTATATGAATTTGCCACTGCGTCTAGTATGTAAACCAAATGGAAGCCAAAACAAATTTGCCTTATTCTTGTTTTGTAATACTTTGTTTTTGTTTTTGCAATTTTGAAAACACAGCAAAATGATCCACACTCGCATTACATAATGTCACATGTATGTACATGTATCTTTCAAATAGTTTTCTCACTTTTCTTGGTTGTCTGCTTTTGGCTTCGGTTGTTTTCAAAGATCAGAGTCACAAAAAAAAAAAAAAACAGAATGAAAAACTATTATAGATATTTGTGTACACATGAAAAAGTTTGCCAAAAAGCATTTTTCAATAATATTTGGCTTTGACATGAATTCATTTTTCTTTTTCTTATGTATGAATATGAATATTATTTTTGATGTTCGCTTGACTTTTGTTTGCGTACTTAAAAGCCTCAGAAATATCTCATTTGTTGTATTAATTATGGTCAAGCAGCGGAAAACGTAACAAAAAACCCAAAATAAAAAATGTATTTCACTTGAAAATTTTACGCTTCAATGCCAGCAAGCTGAAACACCTTTCAATCAATTTTTAAGCTTCAATAAAAAGAAAAACAATACAATCAATAAAAAAATATATAAAATTAATTAGTTGGAAACAACATTTTGTTTTTATTATGTTTTTTTTTGTTGTTTTCTTGCATGCAAAATAGTTTCGCCGTGCGCAAATCTGTTCATTTAATTGCTTTCAGCATATTTCTGACAATTTGGGGATTTTTGTTTTATTCTTTTTTCATATAAAATAATTACCAATGAGTATAGAATAATATAAAGTCGCTGTGGCAAATGCGGGTTTATTTATTTAATATTTAAAACATTTCTTTTAAGTCATAAAAGTTTTACTTTTATTTAATATTTTCAACAAAATAATTTACAACAAAATTTAGGCAAATATTTACAGCCAACAGTAAAATAAATAAAATATTACAATTTCTATGTGGGGTCGAATTTTCGTGTAATGAACTTTTGTAGAACGTAGACTTCCTACAACGACTTGACTTAAAATACGCAACTTTTTTGTTATGTTTTTTTATTGTTTCCGTACAACGCATTTCTATATGATTACATAAGAAAATTCTCAATCCTGTATAAATTCGAGATTAGTGTAGTTTAACTACAAATTAATTTTTTGTCGATATTGCCTTCTCAACCTATCGAATCAAAGGCTTTTTAATAAACAATATCCATCAGACACCCAGTAGTATTCCTAGTGCCCCATTAAATTAATATCCCACTTTCAACACTCAATGATATTAACTTTATAAAGAACCCGAATTCGTTCTCCTTACGCTCCAAGTAATACACTGATTACCATTTTGAGTTCATTTCTTTATGCCAAGTCATCTTAATACATATGTATGATTATTTATAGATTTTATTGGTGTGAAATCGTTTCATTTGACAGTTGTCCAATTAAATAGGCTCAACGTTTTTCACACCTTTTCATGTGCTCATTTTTTATGACCATACAAAAATAATCGTTGCATATAAAAAATTGTTTATGCACCAATTAGCGCCTTTTTAATATGAAATGAAAACAATTTTCATCATTTCTTTGTTTTGTTTTTTATTACAAGAACAAAAAAAAAAGCAGCATTGAAATGACAAATAAACAAAGGCAAAACGGCGCTGCGTTGGCAGACGGCTGACCAAGTCACTGTTTTATCAAAAATCAAAAAGTAAAAGATCGAAAGATGAAAACCAAAAACAAAAACAAAAACAAATTCTTTCAATGCTATATTTAGATTGATCGAGTGCGGGTCGTGTTGAGTTGAGTTGAGATGCGATGATGCGATGATTATTTTCATCATCATGCACATCAACTTGAATCTTAGCCGCGACGGCGGTGACGTTGAGGGTGGCGGCCGGCCAAGCGACCGCTGCATTTTTTTGCCGCTCAGCCTCAGTCGTCGTGAAAATATACAAAAAGCAAATTAAAATATAAAACGAATGAATTATGCATACACACGCGTATGGCATTTTGAAACAAGCAGAAGAAACCAAATCAAAACCCCGAAATACACCGAAAAGCACAGTTAGAAGCCACACAAAATTGTTCTAGATACTTTGCATAAATTTGCTGCAGCGTTGTACAATTTGCGTCGACAAATGTTATATGCCGCACGGACGTCCAAGTTCGCGATAAAATTTCACATTTTCTTCTGTTTTTTTTTTTTTTTTCTTTTTATTTGTATTTTCTTTTCTTGCATTATGATTATTTTTACATTGAGCAATTTGGCTTTTCGTTTTCGGTTTATTGCAAACAAAATAAATCTTTGCACGAATTAACGAATTCATCTGCTTTTGGTTACCTAATCAAATGTCTTAGCACTAGTCAACATTGTGTAAATTTTTGTTAATTGTTTGCTGTTGTTCTCTTGTCAAAATAGTTGTTTACGCCATTTGACAAACTTGGCCACAGCCTCACAGCCTTGACGCCCTCCCAGCCTTCGACCCTTTGCTGTCAACTGACATGTCTTTGGTCAACTAAGCTAAGGTCTCTGCAATGCGCCTCATGCTTATGACTCAATTATGTTGAATTTCTTTTGTAGAATTCAACAACATTTTCAATATTTTTCATGTTTTTTTCTATTTAAATGGCTAATTTAGTTCTTTTCAGACGCAAAGCAATTATGCAAATGCATGGCGTGTCCTCAATTGTCTGTCTTGTTGTTGCCTTTGTTTTATGCATAATGTATCAGCAATGACGCATTCATATTGCAGATACTTGTATCGAATATACATATATATTTCTGTTTGTTCAAGTGCTTTAGTTGCAGCGTATAAAGTATCTGCACGAGAAATTCATGTAAAAGTTGCTTGAAATAAATTTTATTTTGTTGTATGCTTTTTATAAATAAAAATTAAAAATAAAAATTAATAGAAATGCCAAGCAATACAAATTTGTCGGTTCAATTCACTTGACAACCTGCCATGCTCTTTTGTTTGGTTTTCCTCCCCACTTACTGCTGATAATTTTCAACTTTAAGTTGCATAAATATAAATCTTTAGGCTTAGCATGTGTGAGGGCTGCCAAACGAATTGAACATGAACTTGATTTTTGACAAAGCTTTAAATTTATCTTCTTGTGCAAATGAAGTCATTAAGCCACGAAAACAATAATTCATTCGTAAACCATGCTGGCCAATCAGACGTCAGTCCTGTAGGCGTATCATATGATTTAGTCTATATTATATTGGATTTTGATTTTGATTTTAAGACGTTGAGTGCTCATAACTGTAATTAAGAACTTAAACGCGGCGCTTGACTACTCAATGAGCCAAATACTTTTTTCGCCTGTCTGCGATTTATGTCTTAAAGATTGAACTCATTTCTTTTGATTTGTTTGACGTGCGCCTCAACGTACGAAACGAATGAGCCACAAAAAAACGATCGTCGGAACAAACGAACGAGTGACTGACTGACTGAGTGAGCGAGTGTGTGAGTGTGTGAGGAGTAAGCGTCCGAGAGGAGTGTGTCGGCTGCCGCTGCCACCGTCGCAGTCGTCGTTGCCGTTGCTGGCGTTGTGGGTTGAGTGCCGGCGACTGTTTTCGTGTCGTGTGCAGAAGCAACAACCAACCAAGCAAGCAAATACAATTTTAATAAAAATAAAAACAAAACTAAAATGTACAAAAGAGACAAATAAAAATAATATACGCGTATTCTTCCTTTTGGCCATTTACACACATAATGCGTATCTAGAATGTGCTTTCATTAGCTTTGTGTTTGTTCTTGTGTTTTTTTTATAATAATACATTTTTATGAGCAACATGAAACAACTGAAATGAACGTCAGTTTGGCAAATGTATGCGTGTGTCACTGTTATATTGGCCATCAACACAGATACAATTGTAGCTCATTGTTGCAGTAGGTCTGAAGTGATCGCTCTTTGAGTTAAGGCAGCTGTAGTATCTGTCGAATAATGTGTTGTTATACATAAACAATTTCGATACAATTTGTTATTTAAGCGTTAATATACAAGTAAACAGTTATTAAAATACTTTACGTGAATAATTACACTTAAAAAATTCGCAAGCTGCTGCATTTAAACACACACACACACACACACATGTACACACATGAGCGTGCATGTATCTTTGTATATTTTTTAGTTGTATCTGCCAACAACTGGCGGCATGATATCAGGCGGTCTGTCTGCCTGCCTGACTGCGCGCTTGCATTCATTCAGAAACTTTTCCGACCAAACGATCGATTCAGGCGCGCTCTTTTTCTCACGTTCTTTGTACAACTGCAATGCCGTGCACGCGCTCTCTGCCTCTCACTCTCTCTTTGTCACTCTCTCTGAATTTTCATGTGCTCAATGCGTTATATTTTTACACTTGACTTTCGCGAAACTAGATACATGAGAGTTTAACGCTTGCCACTTGCCGGCATCAAGCGCCTTAGCCACAAAACGTGAGCGTCAAGAATCTACACACACACACACACACATGCACACAGACTGTTACAAAATGTTTTTTGCTTTCAGTACTTTTCATCTTTCGAAATACATTTCAAAATTTCGAAAGCAGAACGCACGGTCTCAGTTGAGTTTTCGACTCGGAAAAGTTCAAAACGTTTTGCGAAAGCGTACCGGATCAAATACATTTTGTATCTGTCGGCATTTTGTAGCAAAAAAGAAAGAAAAAGGCGTCCGACACACGGCACATATAATCGGCATTAAATATATATATATATGCCCATGTTTATATATACAAATATACAAACATAGACGCGAAAAGTTCAGTTCAGTTCAGTTACGTTGAGTTGAGTTTAGTCGGTCATTGGTGTGCATTTTCTTAAGTCGATTACACTTCTATTGGCGTTTTCCAAAACGTAGTCAAAAATGGCGGATGTTGAAATAATGCAAACGGTTTCGGAAGTTAAGAAAACGAAGAAGGTTAAGAAATCAACGAAACGTCGCGAATCCGAAGTGCAGATAACGGAAGTCGAACAAACGAACGAGGAGAAGGGGTACGTCTCGTCGTCGATCTGTCGATCTGTCGATTTGTCAATTGAGTTGCGTCGTTCTTGAGTTTTGTGGTTTGTCGATTGTATTTATTGCGTTTGCTGTGTTGTTGGTTGTTCGATTTTTGTGTAAAATTGTCGTTTTGGACTTTCTATTTTTTTTGCACCCCAACATTTTTCAGCCTTTCTATAGTAACTCGAAAACTTGTCAAAACATTTCAGCACATTTTCAATTCAAATCAACATACAACAAACGAAGACAATAAATGACCAAACCAAAACCAAAAACCAAACCAAATGTACTCAGAAAAAATACGTATTTACGTTCACATAAACGACACGAAACGCTACCTTCTTCTCCTCAAAACTAATTAAAAGGTACAAACACGAAAGCTATAATCAAAAGATAAAACAAAGACAAACATAAATTTAAGTTGTGACTTTTATGCTTTCAACACTGAAAGTCAAAATATTTTGATGGAAAAACATGCAAAAAATCAAAGTAGTCATAAAAAAAACATTAAATTTGTTAAATTTTTATTGGTTTTTAATGCAACAAAAAATTAAATAAAAAGAAATTATGAATTAATTTGCACATAAAAATTTACACAAGACAAAAATAAAACAGAAAAAATATATAAAAACAAAAAAAAAACAATGAAAAAAAAAAAAATAACCAGAACAAAAATTAAAAACAACAATGCAACAAACAAACATTAAACACTTTCTTCTCACAACAAACAACACAAAAAACACAAATTTAAGTTTTGAAATACACAAAAATAAAGAACATAAAAACAGAAATAAATAAACTTCAATTAACAAACATGAAAAAACGCAATAACACAAAAACAAAGACAACAACAACACTTACAACGCGCACACTGAATAAAACAACAACAACACTTTCGCCAAATACTGTTTTTTGTGTAACAGTTTAAATTTCTGATTTAAATTAATTTTTTTATTATTTTTTTATTATTTTTGTTATTTTTTATTATTTTTTTTCACAAGTCAAAGTTAAAATAAAAAAAAAAGACATTATTGATTTATTTTAATCATTTTTGTACGCTTTTTTACATGCTAATTGTTGTTGTTTGTATTTGCAGTTGATTTTCAGTGGCGAGTATACAAAAGCCATGGACAAGGATTGGCATTCCGGTCACTTTTGCTGTTGGCAATGCGATGAAAGTCTGACGGGCCAACGTTATGTCATACGCGACGATCATCCATACTGCATTAAATGCTATGAGAATGTCTTTGCCAATACGTGCGAAGAGTGCAACAAGATCATCGGCATTGATTCGAAGGTAAGTGTGAGCGGTGGGGAGAGGCAGGGTGTCATTGAATTATGCAACTTAAGAGGTTAAATAATTTTCAAATTGTTTTTTGGTTTATTCATTTCTATTCTTATAAGTTTTTTCAAGTCTTTACAATATTTCTTAAACATATAATTTCTTTTCCAAAGGATCTGTCTTACAAAGACAAGCATTGGCATGAGGCGTGCTTCCTGTGCTTCAAATGTCATTTGTCGCTGGTGGACAAACAATTTGGCGCCAAGGCCGACAAAATCTACTGCGGCAATTGTTATGATGCGCAGTTCGCCTCGCGTTGCGATGGCTGCGGTGAAGTGTTCCGTGCAGGTGAGTTGCTCAAACTTAACTTTAAACAGTAAGCTAAACATAAAAGACGATTTTTATGAGCCGAAAATGAATATAGCGATAGTCGCAAGTTAGATTGAAGACACAAGTTGCCATTTTCAGTATGAAAAAGTTAAATAAAACGCAAGCCTACAAGTATGCAACAGTTTTTGACATGTACACAAGCAAATGTGCTGCAGCAGCAAAACTTTGTGCGATTTATTAGTTTTCTTTTTGCAGCAAATGAAAATGCCGTTTGAAAGATAATCTCAGTAATTACTTACTCATGTTGATCATTAAAGTCATTTGATAATCTTTCATAGCATTAAAACATGTTACAATTTATAGCATTGATCACTTCTCTTCAAACAACTTGCGTGCCATTAATTTGCCACAATGTCAATTAATTATCGGCCGAACAACAATTTGCTTGGACGCATAAACATAAATCTTGCATGTTAACTGCTACAATTCCTTCGACAGGCAATGAGTTGGTTTTCTTTTTCTATTTGCTTTGTTGCTGGCAACATGTTGCGGGGCAACACGGCAAGCACATAATGAACATGCCACTTGATCAAACTTGTATTTTTGCACGAGTGGGGCATAGAAGCGTGTCATGATGTTGATGATTTTATCTGCAAGTATATATGTATGTATGCCTGGAATGCAATGCAGATACAAATGCAGATACATTTGCAAGTTAAGCGAAGCGTTTTTTGCGTGTTAAAGACAACTTTAATGTGTCTTTTTTGCTTTTCAAATGCTGTCTCAAGCGGAAAATTGTCTCGCGCTCTCTTTCACCTCGGCTCAATAGTAATATTTGTATTTATTGCATTTGTTGTGAATGTAAAATGAGCTTAAATTGCGTTTTTTGTTGTTTGGTGTTTTCATGCGTAATTCAATCGTTAAGGAAGCTGTCATTTTTCAACGACAATGATTGCATAAGTTGGCCGCACGAAAAAGTTCAATAAACAATCAACAAACAAGTGTCAATAAAACAAAAACACAAAAGTAAATAAATAAATAAAAAGTTGACACTTCAGCAAATAAGCGCATTTAATAAGCGTTGCGCCGCCCACGCAGTTGAACAAACCGTGAACTTTCAATAAGACTCATTCATGCTTCAGACGCATATGTACGTATGTATCTGAACCTCGAAAAGTTTTATTGAACTTATCTTTTTTGAAGTAAACGCTTTTATTTGGAGCGTTCGACAAATATTTAAACACACTTGTGTGAATGATACAATAAATTTTTATTGACAGCTTAAAAGTGAGGCTGAGTTACGTATTTTGAACTCATTTTGAGCACATTGAAACATTAATACTTTTCATTTGTCAATTAAACTTATTGAACGACGACATTAATATTAAATGAGTGCCAATAAATGTCTTCATTTTTTGCACATTTTCACCAAAAAATTTAAGGCATTGCAATTTGTTGCTGTTATTGTTCGTGCTGTTGTTGTCTGTGCTAAGGTTTGAGGCGTGGGTTGCATCGACGACACACGCTGAACTTCAAACTTGACAATTGTCGCGGAAATTTATTTCAACTGAGAACTTGACTTGTCCAAAATCAAAGTAATCTAAAGTAAAGCTAAGTAAACTAAATGAAATGTTTAAAAAACAACAACAACAACATTCAATGTCAAGCGGCCCATTATATGCAAGTGAATGAAGCCTACACAAGTCACTTGTTTTATTTTATTTATTTTGTAATTTTTTTTCAAGTTTTTTTTTTTTTATTAATTAAATATTGAATTTGCATAAATCTTACTTCTGTGTTTGCCAAAGGTGGACAAGGCACACACATGTATACAACTTGTTGTTGTTTTTGTCTTTCAAACAAAAAACTACAATTTGTATTTATTTGCATTTAATCGAATATTTGTACAATTTTGCTAATTATTTGCGCAACTTTTGTAAAATTCTTGTATATTTTGGCCTGAAAAAAAACCAAGCAAAGCAACAACAACAACACGTTTTCAATGAAAAAAATGCTAATGACGTCGAACGTTTGATTTTATTAGGAAAAGTTTTTCTTAAAAAACACAAAAAGAAATCTTCATTAAAAAATGCTGGTTTGCACATGTGGCATGAACTCATCTGATTTGTTAACATTTCAGCTTTTGTTTCTTGCTTCAAAGAACCAAAAACAAAAAGACAAAAACCAACACACGAAAAATCATTAATTTAAAATCAAAAAACCAAAAAACGCAAAACAAAAAAAAATCAAAAAAAATGGACAAAAAAATTTGAAATTTTCTGCTTAATTTCGCGCAATGACTCACAATTTTTTTTTATTTTTTATTTCCTATTCATATTTGTGAGCTTTAACATTATTAAGCATAACTAAATCGAAGCAAAGCGTAAAAAAAGAAGAATAATCAAAACATCAACAGTAAAACTTCGTAAATCGTGAGAATTCCGGTTTGGAATTCTTATTAATTTATTTAAAGTATTTTTAAACGATTCCTATTTTAAAAAAAAAACTGAAATAATATATGATTTTTTATATTTTTAAATATATAATTTATTTTATTTAAATTTTTTTTTTTATCTTTATTAACGTAATAACGAAAGATTTGATTTCTCTTCCAAGTTCGAATTACTGGCGCGACCAGATTAACCTTTGTTCGCTTTATCGAACTTTTACTGTATTTTTTTTTGTGTTCCTTAATAATGTTTCTTATATTATACATTATTCATTTTCACATGTGCATGAATTTTGTTTGATTTAACGCCAAAAAAAAAAAATCTATTACTGCAACACATGAGCCAACCAAATAGATAAAAATATACAAAGATACAAAGCATATGAAAAAAAAAGAACCCACACATAAAAGCACAACTACCGAATAAACAAAAGTGTGTATGAAAGTTAACAAAAGTAAAAAATTATTATTAATAATAATGAATAATAATAAATTCATTAAAAAATCGCAGCAATTAATCAAACAATCGACAACGTTTCATGTTTTTGCGCTTGTATAAAAATTATTGCCATTTTTGATACCCTTCACGAAGTGAGTAGTATTTTAGTTTTGTCACGAAGTTTGCAACACACAGAAGAAGGCATGGCCGACTATGCAAAGTATATACATACATATATTCTTGATTAGGCTGACAGGACTAGTTGATATAGCCATGTCCGTTTGCACAGACCATTGTATTTCATTACCATAAATCATTGGTCGGAACCAGCAAGTTCGGACCTCTGGAACTGGTAGATTCCATACGAAAAGAAGAAGAAAAGTGAATAAAAGTTAAATCGTTGCATGAAAGACATATTTGTTTTGTATGTTATAGCGCTGAAATTTCACAAGTAATGGCTGAAAGTTTCATTGAGATCGGACGACTGGAACTGGTAACTGCCATACAAAATGAAGAAGAGGAAGAGCGGCAAATTTAAGTTGTTGTATGGAAAACTCTTTTGTTTCTAAACCAATTGATTTGATTGACTTCATACTTATGTTCAAAAGGTGATGTAAAAACTATTTTGATGCTAAGATGGTCGTAGCACCGCCCGCTTAAACCAAAACCAACAATTTCTATATCTCTAGCACCCAATGTGGTATAACAATGAAAATTGGTATGTAGGCTAAGTGGATGAAGAGAAATAAGGTGTCATAAAGAGTATAGAATTTTCGGAAAGACCGAATATTGAGTTCTTACTGGTGTTTTTGTGTCTTTCGTGTTGAAAAATGTGCGCGGTTAGGGCGTGGATCAGCAGATCGGCAGATCAGAGACGCTGGCGACAGTTTAGCCTCATGGCGTCATTTATATATGCAATCAAGCCAAATTTGGTCTCAACTAATTATAAATGAAAAAGAAAATAATTTGCTGTAAATGTTATTCTCTTTAATAAATTAAGTTGTTATTGGGCGTATTTGTGTGAAAGGTGACAATTAGTTTATATGTTTTATTGTTGCTGTTGTAAATTTTTGTCTGTTTGTTTGTTTTGTGTGGTTGTTGTTGTCGTTTTATACAATATACAACAGCGCACATTCGTTAAAGGAAATGTCAAAGCAAAAATGCCATTTCAAGTTCATTTGACAGCCCACATTTGCTTAAATGTTGTGCTGCAAAGAAACAGCAACAACAACAACATTGAAACAAACGTCAATTGTCAATAATTGTTGTCAGTTAGTCAGTCAAACTGTCTTGCTCGCTTTCACACTCAGTCGTTGTTGTTGTTGTTGTTGTTGTCGTTGGCCCTCAGCTTGTGCGTCTGACTTATATTAAATTATGCACTTTATTTCCTCAAGAGCGGTTTACCTTAACGCCTCTGCAAAGTCAAAGTCGACAACGCGCATCTCTTTTAGACAGCAGTCGAGCAACAACAACATTATCAATTACAACAACTTCACTTGACTATTTAAGCTTGGAAAAATCTGCATATAAATCAAAGTTTGTGTCGAGTTGTTGATGTTGCTTTTGTGTTAAAAAAATAACAACAAAACCCACAACAACAATTTATAATTGCATATTTAAAAGAAATAAAAAAAGAAGCCGACACGCATGTTGTAAAACAACAATAACAACAACAAAAACAGCAAGTACATGAATACCAACAGCAGCAAACCAACAAGTGAATTCAATTCATGCACTCAGATCAAGCCGCTTCACTCACACTTACACTCTTTCTCTCTCTCTCTCTTTGCTTAAGCACTCTCGCGTGCTCTTCATTATACTCTTGCAAAAAGAGTATATTAACTTTGTCATGAAGTTTGCAACGCAGTGAAGGAGACATCTCCGACTATACAAAGTATATATATTCTTGATCAGCATGACGAGACGAGTTCAAATAACGATGTCCGTCTGTCCGTCTGTCTGTCTGTCTGTTTCAATGCGATTTCCAGCCAGAGTTTTATAGTTAGCAAAAAAACTTGAACGCAGAAAATTTTCTTCTCTTTGTAGGTATTTGGTATGTAAAATTCAGTTTGATCGGATGATTATAGCATATAGCTGCCATAGGAACGATCTTTCAAAAATGATGTTTTTGCTTAAAAAACAGCGTGTTTTTGGACTTATCAACTCAATATTTTGCACAATAACTTTTTTGACATCAACAAAGATACAGTGCAAAAATGGTCAAGATCAGGCTACTATAGCATATAGCTGCCATAGCAAGGATCGGTCAAAAATGATGTTTTTGCTTAAAAATCAGCGTGTTTTTGGACTTATCAACTCAATATTTTGCACAAAAACTTTTTTGACATCAACAAAGATACAGTGCAAAAATGGTCAAGATCAGGCTACTATAGCATATAGCTCCCATAGGAACGATCGGTTAAAAATACAGTTTTTGTTACAAAAACTTTTTTGTTCTTGAATATAAGCAAGCCAAACTTTGCTATTACATGTTTTTTTTAATGCCTGACTAAAATCCAGAATTTAATGAAAATCGGACATAAGGGCGTAGTACCGCCCATACAACTAAAAACTTAAAAATGAGACTTCTTTGTAAACAGACGAGATTCAAGATTGAAAAATGTAGTGAAGTTTGACTACATTGCCTTCTTAAAGACAAATTAGAAAATGGGCGTGGCTACGTATATGATTCTTATTGGAAAATTAAAAAAGGATTTTCTAATAAGAATAATTGTGAAAACGTTTGCAAGAGTATATAAGTTTCGGCATAGCCGAAAATAGCTCCCTTACTGGTTTTCACTCCATTCCATGCAACTGCGCTGCTTTACTCAATAAGCACTCAATAAGCGCTCAATTCGAAAAATTTCGTTGATGGCTCGTTACTTGCTGTGTTGCGCTCACTCACTCACACACGCAAAGCAGCGAATTCGTTCAGTTTGAAGTCTGCCTCTGGAAATAACAAAATCGCTCTAGCGAATGTTTATAATTTTTGTTTTGTTTATAATTTTTGTTCAGTCTCAAAACGGCTTTCATGCAATACGCTTCGTTAATGCGGCATAATTATTACGTTACATTTCGTCTTGACTTTGAAGTTGTACGCGCGTTAATATAATAGAATAAAACCGAAAAAAAATCGTTTATATATTCATAAAAAAAATAAAACGAATTTTTTTAACGCGCTACAAATCATTTAAACGCTTATTAATATCGTCAAAACAAATCGTTTGAATACGCGTGTGTTTCACTCGTGCAAATCGCAACGTGTTACTAAGTATTTCCGCACTTAATTTTCATACACATTTCGAAGTGTTATCGTAAAGACACAAAACAGATCAGAACAGAACAACAAAAAATTTGTAATAATTTTTGGCAAAAATCATGAACTCTGAAATCAAGAAAACATCTTTTTTCCATTGATTATTTGCAATTTTTGCGGAAATTGTGTTTAAAGCACAATTTATATGAGCTTGTGTTGATAAGATGCAGCACACAAAGCACACACACACACAAACACCGAATGTTTATGCAGCTTGTTGCAATTCTGGCTAATTCTGTTGAAGTTTAGATGTTGACGTGTTGTATGCGTAATCTGATAAATGCATTAAGTATACGACGCATGCAACAGCAACAAATAAGTACGCAATATCAAATATACGACAATCAAATCTTATATTACATACTCATAATTTATTACTTCATGTCTTTGGAATTAAATGTTTGCCTTACACACTTTTTTATCGAAACGGGAAATTGTTGGCAAGCGAACTGTCAAAAGAAGCAAAATAAAAGAGTAACGCCTCTGCATGCAACGAAGGCTTTAATAAGACCAACAACAGCAATTCATGTTAAAAATAACTTTAAAAACCGGAAATAATTTTGTCTTTTATGCCAAGCGAAGCCGAAAATCGCTGTTGGCCATGGCGATCATATCAATTGAAAAGCAAAACCAAAAGCAACAGCAAAAAATATGTTATTTCGAGTAATAATCATTGAACGCAATTGTCGGAATATGAATTGAAATCGTAAGCTAAATCAAAGGCTGACTCCGAATTCGTATCGGAATTGCTGCAATTAATGTTTGTGCACGCAAAATAGTTTACAATAGCAGCTGTCGTTGTTGTTATTATTGTTGTTGTTGTTGTTATTGCTGACAGTTTTCGTTGTACTATTGTTGTTGTTGTTGTTGTTGTTGTTGTTGTTGTTGTTGTTGTTGTTGTTGTTGTTGTTGTTGTTGCTGTTGATGCTGTTGATGACATACAATTACATTCAATTGTAACAGAATTGAAATTGTTGATTGTATTTCTATTTCTACTACAAATGTTGTTGTTAATTTAAAAAAAGAAAAATTTGTATTTGACAAATATGTCATGAAGAATTTGTTTGGCGTTGGTGCAAACGCAATTTATGGCAATGAATGAAACAAAAAAAACATAAAAAAATATGCATTGTGCAAGCTTATAAAAAATACGTCATGTATTTAGAAAATTGAACTGATTACAAAAATATACTTTATGCGTTTGAAGTGAGAAATTGTCATAAAGTATTTATGAGTTTTAATTGACGAAATAAAATTTATAACGTATATTTTAAACATTTTAAGCATGTCTTAAAACAATTTCACTTTTCACCCATAAATGTTGTAATGCGACAGCGCAGCATTTTCAAGCCCTCATATGTCACACACACATACAGTTACATATACACAGACATAATACAAAAAGTGCCCACACAAAAAAGTACAACAACAAACGACGAAAATAAAAGCAAAACAAAAGAAGTAAGAAAATCGAAACATGAAAAATGAATTTCGATAAAATCGAAAAACATGAAATGCAATGAATTTGTGTTCAAACTTATGCAGGCAACGAGAGCGCCAAGAAAAAACAACATATTACAATAACAACAACGAACATCAATTTTAATGTCGTCAAGTTCAAAGTGACAAAGAAATTATTTCATTTCACTGAATTTCAATGCGTTTCATTTCACTGAATTTCAATGCGTTCCATTCCATTGTCCACTCATTTCGCTCGCAATTGTTGCAAATTGTTATTGTTGTTGCTATCGACGATTGTTCAATATGCAAAATGTGTCTCACGCACGAACGCACGCACGAAACGCTTTCAGTGCACTTTCATTTTCAAAACGCGCATTTCATATGCCAAACAAGTTGCGACACTTATTTTTTTATCGGGGGAAAAAATAAATAACATTAAAAAAACAAAATGACATACAACACTTTTAAATCACCGCAAGCAAACAAAGAAACCAACAATCAATCAAACTGATCAATCTTTAAGTCAATATTTTAATACCGAAAGTCAACATTTTCAATGTTGATTCATTTCGCAAAAAAATGTTATACTTGACCTCATCGTCAGCGTCATCGTCATCATCTCAATGCAGAACAACGACAGTCGAGAGTCGTCAGTTGTCATTCAACAGTCAACGCGCACAAGTTGTGGGAGTCGCTTGGGGCCATTGACACCCACACGTGCCTCTTGAGCATATCATAGTTTATAACTGCTTTGGCTGATTTAATTAGCCATAATTTGAATTGACTTGAGTTGTGTTGACTTTCCCCAACTCGTCTTGTCTTGTATTGAGTTCTGTCGGCCATGTTGATGCTCAGCGCCTTGAAATCGACACCAGCAAATGTTGTCATATATGACTTTTAACTTTTATTATTATTGTTATTTTTTCTTCTTAAATATTCGCGGTTAGGCAATTCTTGTTGTCTTGTGGTTGTAATTGAAGATTTACAAGTCTTGCAAAATCTTTGTCGACTCGTTTACAATGGAAACTTCTGCTTTTGTTGTCTCTTTATTGGGTCGAGTGACATCGCTGTGCGTTTGAGAACTATATTGCATATAGAATGTATGAATTGAAGTGACAAAAGCATTTTAATCGAATGATTTGTGAGGAAAAATTTTTATTGATTTATTCATTATATTGTTAAAAAATTCCCTTTCACTATTGTTGTGCAATTAAATGTGAATTGAAATGCTTAATTGTCTTATTGAATGTTCTACACTCGAAATGACTGTTGATGCACTGTTGATTTTTTCATAAGCAAAGCCAATTATAAAAAAGAATTCTAGAAATTCTAAAACGTTTTTCAAATCGAACAAAAAACATATAAAGTTAAAAAAAATATGATATTCTGTACAAAATATAAAATTATTTAACAAATTCTTTGTTAAATTATTAATTTTATTGAAATTTTTAAAAAATCTGAAATTTTAAAGAAACTTTATCTATTCTGGGCACTTTAATAGGCACTGTTAATAGTGACTTTATCATAAATCACATGTTAATAGTATTTTGAGAGCGTGTCGTATTCAGCACAACTTTTTTTTTCTTTATAAACAAACTGCTTTTTTAACATGCTGCAAAAAGGCAGCAGTGTGAGAAATTAGAGACCTATTAATATTTTAATAGAGTTGTCAGAATAAAAAAAAACTATCTTGAGAGGATACTAACAGTCAGAGAACTTTTTTTTGCCTCAACACAGAATGCAATCTCAACCTTTCTCTAGATCCTGACTTTGTTTCATTGCTCAGTCCGATTTCAGTGCCCGACTGTTGCACCTCAAAGGTCAATGTGTTTTACTATTTGGATATATTGTACAAATCGATTTAGTATTAGCGGGCAATTATTCAAGTGTTACTCCAAACAGAAACAAGCGTGGAAAAATATAAGTTTTCCTTGCTCCTAAATTTGGAAAATTAATATAACAATACTGCAATAACATTTTATTTTCTTTGTCTTCAAAATTTTATGTAAATGTTGTAAGACTTCTCATCATAAAAGTTTATTACCTCAGCAAGAACTTCAGCGCTTTGTACACGTGTTATGTCTCTTTGTTGTTGTTATTATTGTCTTTGCCCTAAGCACACTCGACACATTAACTAATTAATTAGTTTATTTTGATCGCCACTTGATTTCGATATAATTTTCAATTTCCTTTGGTATTTTTATAAGTTTCCTGTTTTGATTTTGAAAAACACACCTACAATTTCCTGTTATTTTTTTTCTATTTAATTTATTATTATTTTGTTGAATTCGAAAAACATGAGCTGCGCAGTTTTCTTAGAACGAATTTGTCAAACAGAAAATTATCTAATTTGTTGCTTTATTTTAAGCTGTAAATTTTTTGTATTTATTAATTTGCCAAATGATTTATGCATTGATGGTTTTTTAATGTCATTGTAAGATTTAAAAAAATTCATTTTTGTCGCTCAAATAGATTTTTATGTCAGAGACGAAATGAGATGAGTTGAGTTGAGAGGAGACGTGGTGACGCCAAATTTAAAACAAATTTAAGAATATATACATATATCGTTGAGAACAAGTTTATATTTTCGGCTGACAAATTGCACAAAATTGTTGAAATTTTATTATAGTTTTAAAATTTGTTGCTGGCCAAATGAAAATTTCAGCTTTGTTAGCACTTTTTTCGTCGCTTTAAGCAATTTCGCGCAATGCCAATTGCTTGGCTTTGTGCATTTGACCCATTTGCATGGCATGAGTCTAAATGCAGCGGCAACAACAACTAATTTGAAAAGAAATTAGTTAAGTAAGCCAAAACAGAAGCAAAGCCAACGACAGCAGTAGCAACAACAACAGCCAAAGCCATAAACGAAATGCCAAAAGAAACCGCAGGCCGCGAAGCCAAAGCAAAGCAAAGCAAAGCGTAGAAATTTTAAACGCTTAGGAAAAAGTCGTGACTTATTACAAAGTTGGCTGACGCGAGCGCACTTTCCTTTGGCATTTGGCTTTGTATTTGTATTTGTTTTCTTATTTCTTTTTTTTATTCGACACATTAACTAAGTTGGCTTTCCTTAAGCTTGTTTTAATTGACAATCGAAACCATTTTGGCCACAAGCAGAACAATGCAAATCAACAGCGTTGCAATTGTTTGTATACGAGTGCATTTGTGTGTATTGGTGTGTGTTTGTGTGTGTGTGCTTGTGTGCTGCAATTTGATTGCGCTTATAAGTAAAAGCAACGTTTATAGTTTGATTTGCGTGTAAAATGAGCGATGTTGATGTATTAACATCGAGAATGAAGTCGCGTCTACATTTGCAAACGAAAACGATCGGCGCCGAGCGCATTAAGAAGGCCAAAGAGAACAATGAGGATATCGCCGTGCTGAGCATGTTCCTGCCGAATGCATCGGCCAAGGAGGAGAATCGTCGTTTCTATTGCGCGCTCGACGATTATTGCCGTCAGGGTGATCCACGCGCCACCAAAGCAGGTAAAACATAAACATTTCATCTACTTCTACAAATATTCTTTTGCCGTCGCAAATCACACATTTTATTTATACGAATTTCATGCGTTTTTGGTGTTCTATAATTTATCAAAATTATTAGCAATTTAATTTTAATGTCGGACAAGTTTTGAACGCCAACAAACGCCTACAACAATACAACAACAACAACAAGTTAAGTCAAGTGGCCATTGCGCATCGCCAATGACTAAGCCGGGCTTAGTAATGTCTATGATGATCTCACGCTCGTTGGCTGAGCCAAGCGCCCAAAAATAGTTGCGAGTGAAATTTATAATTTATTTATAACACAACAACATGTAATTTGGTTTATTTTTTTTTTCGTTCTTGGCTAATTACACACAGCAAAGTCAACGAACTAAAACAACAAATTTAAATGCACTAAAAAGATTTACACATATCATTAAATATTAATGAAATTTTACTACTTTTCGAATTCTGTGCGTGTTTTCTCTTTTGTTTGGTTTTCTTTATTTTATTTTTAGTATTAAAAAAATCAAAGCAAAAAAAAAAGTATCTTACACGCAAAGTCTTACACATTCATATATATCTAGATACTTGTAGCCACGCCACGAAGCAAAGTTTACTTAAAGTCTTTGACTTAGTGTTTCTGACTAGACAAAATGTCATGCGACAAATTACTTTTGTCTGACTTTTGTTTTGTGCAAAAAAAAAAAGTAGGAAATTTGCCTAATTTTCGCATTAATTATTACAAAAAAAAAAAATAACTATTAAAAGGCAAACAATGTGCACAGAGTAACAAAAATTGTAACAAAAAACATAACGCTTTAGTTTTTGTTGTTGTTGTTGTTGTTGTTGTTGTTGTGATTGTTTGAAGCGCTAGAAATTTCAATCCTTTTTTGGCATTTACGTGTTCTGTGTCAGTGGCACAATGTCGCAATTGTGTTATTTGTCTAGAACTTTTGGCCTATAACTGTTCGTCGGTTTGACGATTAGTCAATAAACGATGGCGTTGCATGAGAAGCGCACATTACTCATGCCAAATAGACGGCCGATTGGTAAGCACTTCATTTCATTGTGCTTGAAAATTGAACGGAACACGGCAGAATGCATTGAATTGATTTGAAGCGCAGGAATTGCATAAACTTGTAAGGTTTGTTCTAATTTTTCGGTGTTTCCGTATTTTGCTATAGTGCACGCTACAGTGCAAGCATATTAGGCTAAGCGCATAGGCATGTCACACTCAGACTAAGCCGGATAGCTGAATGCATGATTATCATGTGTATAAGCTTGCTTCAAACTTCCTACGGTTTTTTGTTCAATGTTTTCAAATGCGAGACAAATTCACACTTCCCTTCTCTCCGCTGTTTGAGATCAAAGATCGAGTTATTGAAAACTGTTAAGAAGTGTTAAAGTTGTGATTATTATTATTTGATATAGTAAAATATTACAATATCATTAAGTATATAATATTAATGCGACTGGTAACGCTGAAATCGTATGGAACTGGGCAATGCATTTTTTTGCAAACGGCAATTTATAGCTATGAAATTAAAATTACAGTGTACTTGAAAGTCGCGCGTTTTTATTTAATAATATTTGCATTTGTTTTATTGATTGATTGTTTTTCAACTGTTGACATGCTGACAGATGTGCTAGGAGTTTTGTGGCAGCTTGTAAAAACGAGCGAGAAAGCATGAAGCAATTTTGATTTTCAGTACAAAATATAAAAAGTTCAAGGCTGCGCGAAAATTGCAAAATCGCCGCATTTATAATACTTATTTATTATATATATTTATGTAAATCTTTGTTTGCAGGCACCAAGAAAATGGAATACAAGACCCGTCAATGGCATGAGAATTGTTTCTGTTGCTGCGTTTGCAAGACCGCCATTGGCACAAAGTCGTTTATACCGCGCGAGCAGGAAATTTATTGCGCAGGTTGCTATGAGGAGAAATTCGCCACGCGTTGCATCAAGTGCAATAAGGTAAAGACGAAAACACACTCACACACATACACGAGCCTAATAAACATATATTAATATTGCGCATAGGTCATTACTTCCGGTGGCGTTACCTATAAGAACGAGCCTTGGCATCGCGAGTGCTTTACATGCACTCATTGCAACATTACTTTGGCTGGGCAACGCTTTACCAGCCGCGATGAGAAGCCCTATTGCGCCGAGTGCTTTGGCGAGCTGTTTGCCAAGCGTTGCACGGCCTGCGTGAAGCCTATAACAGGTACGTTACGTTAATTTTCCGTAAAGAATTGCAGGATGTCATAGGATGTTTTCCCACACTCACTCACTCACACTCACTATCTCGCTCTCTTTGACTTACACAGGCATTGGCGGCACGCGTTTTATCTCGTTTGAGGATCGGCACTGGCACCACGATTGCTTTGTTTGCGCCAGCTGCAAGACGAGCCTAGTCGGACGCGGCTTTATAACCGATGGTCCTGATATTCTCTGTCCTGATTGCGCCAAACAGAAGCTCATGTAAAAACAACAACAGCAACAACAACATCAAAAGCCAATCCCATGCAAATCAAATCGGCTAAAGCTTTGGAAATGTTATTTTTTTAAATTAATTTTCTACGTATTAAAAAAAAAGAAAAACAACTACTTTAAAAAGTCTTTTTCAAAAATATCACTTAATAACATTTTTGACTTTTTAAAAATTTAATAACAAAAAATTATATCAACAAATTCGCTTAAGTCGCAAATATGGAACAAATCAAATGTATTACAAAAAAAAAAAAACAAACAAACAACAAGCAAAATGGCCTTAAAATTTATCTAAAACAAATCTATCTACTATATTATTAAGCATGAAAAGAATGAAGAAGCTGAAATTAAGAACAAATCTTCAAAACAAAAATAACTGAAAAAAAAAAAAAAAAAAATACGCACATAAGCGGAAAAATTTAATACAAATTTAAAACAAAAATATAAATAATTCGTAGTTGCATTTTATGTAAAAGAGTTAAAACAAAAAAAAAAATATTCATGAATTATTGTTGCCACATTAAATAATATTATTATTATTATTATTTATTTATTGATAAGCTTTAACATGAATGAATAATATCTTTCAATCTAACCACGTGTTTGTTGCCTTCTTCTTTTAGTCTTGACCTTAGGTGATTTTTATTTATTTAAATTACTTTTACTGTTTTATTGTGCATACTATTTAATATTTTTTTATTTCTTTTATTTTATATATTTTTGTTTAACAAAACACGTCCTAGCAATTTAATTGTTTAGCCTTTATTTGTACATTAATATTTGAAATAAAAATGCAATAAATACAAAAATAAATAAATCGAAAAATAATACAAATTTTCCGCTGCACTCTAAAGCTATTAAAAGCAAATTGAAAGCATAATACGTTAAACAAAAACCAATTATTATAATTGTCCTTAACAATTAAATAAAATTTGAAATCAATAAAAATCAATAAAACTTGTTTATTTCAATCTAAGTGCTTTTATATTTTTACCGATTTTCAGTTAATAAAAAACGTTTTCTGTTGCTGCAATTTGCCATTTTGGGGTCATTGAGTACTATCTTAATGGGTGTAGCTCCCTTCTACATTGCTGAAAACATCGCGACATGCGCCAAACCAATCCAGCCCTAACCGCTTCGTTTAAAACTTCCATGTTCTGCTGCTTTCTCGACGAGCGCGACAATTTTAGCCACTCTGCGTGATCATTAATCGTTTGCTTTAAATGGCTTTAAAGTAGCACATCCATACTTGTAACTAAAGAGACTCTAAGATTAAAAAATTGTTGAGGTCAATTTCTTTTTTGGCAAATAAGGCGCTTTTTTAGCATTACTCTGCTTTTGTGTTTTTCGAATTCGAACCGCAATTTCAAAATGCCATCGAAGTCATGACCAGAATAGTAATGCACACCGCCAGAAAATCATCCATATTGACCTAGCCCAAGTGCCCGTGCAACTCGAAGCACTTTCTTTTCCAGTGTTTCTCGATCCACTGATTCAGACAGTGGTGCCAATTTTACAAAAGCTGTTTTCAGCAGAATCATAATTAATAACCACCACGTTTTTGTTGCTTAATAGAAATGTAAACGTAGCTTCAAACAGATGCGACAATGCAACGCTTCAAATGCTACAAAAAATACAGTTCTGTTGTGTGCTAATGTTCATTTATTTAATATTTGGTTAATAGCCGGTTTTCCAACACTAAAAAGTGGTAATATTTAGTCTGTGTTTGACACAGATATCTTATTAACAATGTTCAGTAAACCAATATGCTTTGGAGCTGAAATGTAATTGTGCAACTTACAATTCCTCCTCTTAGATAATCAGGGATGTGTTTGAAAAACATCGATGTTGCCCCAATACTATCGATGTTAGCGATGTTGAGCAAATATCGATGACATCGATGATTCTCCACCTCTATGACACATGTGTAGTTCTTCGTTGGACCCAGTTTGATATTTTAATAGTTTTATTAATTGGTTTAATATAAATCTCATACTGGTACTTAATTAAATTGAAATTAATTAAGTTGTTGTCTAAGTGAAAAGTGCTTAATTTACGTGTAAACGTATTAAACTTGTGAGAACAACTCGTGCTTGTAAGAAGCAAACTGTTACACAAAAAAGGCAGCAATATGGTGTTGTCGGAAAGTGAAAAGGTGAGTTAAAAAGGGAGCAAGTTGAAAACCGCTGCGTGGCGGCAGTCTGTCGAACGCAACATATTGACAAAAACAGTAAAATTGTTGAGTTAGTGCGATGGTGTGCGAGTATGTGCATACGTAAAAGTAAATGATCTAGACTGCGTTGCAAGTGTTTTATGGTTCAATTAAATGTGACAGAACTCATCGCCCACATTCACACACTCACACACACGATGACAAGAGTCGACACCTACGCAATATTACTCTTGGATATAATGCACAATTCTCTTGCAATATTTATTGCATGATTTGACAACCTTGTGCCTCTTATTCTCGCCGTCGTTGTTGTTAATATTGTTATTGCGATCTTTGCATTCATTTGTGCTGTTTTTTTATATATTGCTAAAAAACGTAATATTGCGGTTGCCTGCTTTACGAAACGACGATGGCGGCGGCTTGTCGTCTGGCGAACCCGTGATTTTTTGCAAATGTCGTTGTACCAGGGCATCGCACTTTGGCCCAAGCAAAAGGAAACAAGGGAGAGAGAGAGAGAGATGGTTTGACTACAACAAAGGAAAATAAAGAACAATAAAACCCGACTTTAAGAAAAGATCTGGTGTACTGGAACCAGAGAACGAAAATACAAACAAAAGATAGACGAAAAGTAATCAAAGTAGGTAAATAAAAAAAAATGCAGTGAAACAACAGTAACAAAAACACGCTTTGACAACAGTTAACTATGGCGACCAAAATCCATGCGTTTGCGTCCCAACACCTGCTCTTTGATCATACGCTGTGTCTCTCACTCTCTCACACCCTTGCTCGGTTTTTGGTATGTTCGTTTGTTTGTTCGCACATCATCGTGGTCGTTGTTGTTGTTTCTGTGTGCTCACTTTCATCGCAGCCGAGTTTTTCATTAAATCGCGTCTCAGCTTGCAAAGCGCACACACGAGCAGATTTTTTCGCATAAAATTTTTAATCAATTATATTTTTTGTTTAATTCATAAGCAAAATTAAATTACTTGCAGTATTTTTCATTTGTTTCGATTTCTGTTTGGCTGTGTTTGTCGAACTTCGTGATTTTTTGTGTTCAAACCAAACTTTCTTTTTGCATTACTTAAGGCAAAGTGCCGTTACTCAACCATTGTTCAAGTGCTTAAAAAAAATTAACAGTTATCAGTTAAATTAGAAAAAAGTGGCAAGTTTTAAAGATCTCACCAAGTTAAATTATCGTAAAAAACAAATCCAAAAAAATATACGGCTTTTATAGACAAAAGCGAAAGCCAATTTTTCATTTGCAAATAACGAGTTTTTCCAGTTTCAATTATATTCAATCCGTACTTGAACCAAAGAAAAGTCGGTCAATTTAAACAGGCGTCGTGCTTAGCTTATATTCTTGCATTATTCACGATCACTTAATTCTCAAATATACAACTTAAAATAAGTTATTTTATGAGTCATTTTTTTTTCTGTCATCGCATTCGGCAAAAAAATTTTCTTTACTGTCTTTAATTTTGGCCTGAAATTGTTTGGTGACTAAATATTAAAACAAAAAAAGAAAAATAAAACAAATTAAGAAAAGAACGCAGCTCTGAAAAAAAAAAATTAAACTCAAAGCTCAATTACATCGATAAGCGATCCATAACCACAATCGTCGTCCTCAGTCAGCCATATTTGGCCTCCAAGTAGTCGTCATCATCGCTGTCAATGTGTGTTTGTGTCAGTTGTTGGAATTCATATCGAGCATAAATTTTATTTGAATTGCTGCGGAATTCATATAGCGATTTGACTGCCATATAAATTAGCCAACGATAGAGTTGATCAGCTAATCGACTAGACATTTAAACGTTCACCCCTGCCTTTATACGCCAAAGATTCGACAAGATGTTCCAGAGCGATTTTCAGAGAATGAAGAACTTCGCCAATCCAAAGTCAATGTTTAAAGTAATGAATAAAACTTTTCCTTATACTTTTATATATTCCTTTAACTTAATACAATTTCGAATTACATCATTGCAGACTGCCAGCAACACTGAGCAGAGCAACAACACTACTGCAGTTGCTCCCGGCCGTCCTGATGCAAAGGAGGAACCGAAACAGCAGCCACCACAGCAGCAACCACAAACGGCAGAAGCTTCGTCCGATGAGGTGCGCACCGAGCATCTGTTCAAGCATCCTTTGCAGAACACATGGACGCTTTGGTATCTTGAAAACGATCGTTCAAAATCCTGGGAGGATATGCAAAACGAAATTACCAGCTTCGATGCTGTTGAGGACTTCTGGAGGTAAACGATATTGTGCAATTTGTTTTAGTCAATTATTTATTTTCATGAACACTTACAGCCTATATAACCATATTAAGCCGCCATCTGAAATCAAGTTGGGCAGTGATTATTCATTGTTTAAGAAGGGCATTAGACCGATGTGGGAAGACGCAGCTAACAAACAAGGTGGTCGCTGGGTGATCACACTAAACAAGAATTCAAAATCTGATTTGGATAATTTGTGGCTTGATGTTGTAAGTTGCTTTTTGTCACAATTCGAATTATGGAATTAAAATATTTCTGCTTTTTAGCTACTTTGCTTGATTGGTGAAGCTTTTGATCACTCGGATCAAATTTGCGGTGCTGTTGTCAATATACGCGGCAAGAGTAACAAGATTTGTAAGTAACATATATCGGTTCTTTTTATCAACTATATAATTGATTTATAATTTCTATCTTTATAGCTATTTGGACTGCTAATGGCAACAATGAGGAAGCCGCCTTGGAAATTGGTCATAAATTGCGTGATGCTTTGCGTCTTGGTCGCCAGAATCAGTTGCAATATCAGTTGCACAAGGATACCATGGTCAAGCTGGGCTCGAGCGTGAAATCGATCTACACTTTGTAAATCGCACACGTTTCTCATGTTAGTCAAGTTTTTTTAATTCAACTATTAATCGGTCCACAAAGAACTGTTTATATTTATTGCTGGACAAATTACACATACCCACACCAATAAACAAAACACACCTATAAGAGTATATACATTTATGCGTTAGGGTATTCATTCAATTGGCTGCAGCACCACAGTGTGGAAAAATGAATTTATCAAATAAATGACAAAAAAAAAAAATTATAAATAAATAAAAATCGATTTACACGAAAGCTACGAAGATGAAAAATGGCTTCAAAGTAACTAACAGCGAATAATTTTCATAGATTTGTTTTTTATGTTAATTACAAGAAAACTGTTCGATAAAATAATGGGTGAACCCAAAATTTATGTAAGTTTAAAGTGAATAAAATATAACGAATATTCTGTATATCAAAAATGTATACAAATCTTGTATTTGATACAAAAAATTAGGCAGGAAAACCGATAAGATAATGTTACTGTTAGTAATTCATTTGGTCAAAAAGCGTTTGCGATAAGCTATGATTCCCCAGCCACGGCCAAGCGGTTTCATCTGACTAAACTGCATTGCATGGACACTTCAGTTTGTGACGATTTCCTCAATTTCACGTCGAATATCCTTACGGCGGCAGCCATCCAAGGCACGACATAGGTTGACAAAAATCTTTTTGGGATCATGACATTCATCCTCTTCGAAAATTTGCAGTAATCGATAGACCCGGGATTTAATGTCGCGCGGAAATTGTAATTCTACGTCGTCCATGGCACCTTCACCAATCGCTAGTTCACGTCCAAAGCTACGCCAATCGGTACCCAATTTAGTCGACAGACGCTTGTAAATAGCCGCACGTTTTTGTTCGGTTAAAAATGGAGCCTGTGCGACAGTTGCTGGTTGCCGCGGCTGCATAGATGACATTGTCGTTGGCGGGCCAACAGAAAGGCTGTTGTAACCACTCAAAGAACTAACTGCCGATTGTGGTAGCATATTCATTGGGCTGATTTTAAGTTTTTGTTGCATTTCCTCGGCCAGCCGCTCTTCTTGATACTCGTTTATCGGTTCCGCAAAAGTTGTTTCCTTCGGTACGTGGTATGCATTTACTGCTTGCTGCATTGCAATGCTGCCATATTGATTAGCCATCTCGCGCAAAGGTTCAATATTTGACTCGGATAATTCATCATGCCTCTCGAGTAAGTCAATTAACTCATGCACAGACGATATTCGGGAAGCTTTACGCACACTGCCAATTTCAGCAGCAAATGTTTGTTTCAGATACTCTAAATCTTGCTGACTGCATGATTCCTCCGATGCAAAAGTCTTAAGCAAATCGTAAGCCCAATGATGTGATGACCCACCCATCCTGTACGTACACACTTTCACTAAAGAGTTAGCGCGATAATATTAAATTATGATTTTTTGTTTACTTTTTTTTTGCAAAAAAAAAGGGTGGCCATTATTTTTTTTTTTTTCAATTTTCTTAAGGACGAGAGAATAATAAATAATTAAAGACTATTTATATAGGAAATGTGAGGTAATCAATCAGTAAACGAATTACCTTACTCAACATCTTCAATCAGTTCCAGTTTTTTTTTGGTGCGTAAAGTAACATACGGCAATTTGACTTTGATGTTGAACCTACTTGTTTACATCTCACAGCAACTCTGATTTCGCTTAAGCAGGCCATACACTGAGAATTTGCGTAAATTAGTCGTCAAACAAATAACCGTTTTGGCACTAACGTATACAACCTTATTCATAGTTTGCTTGAACATTTTAAGCAGTCAAAATTGGGGAGGAAACTACGAATTGACTTCTTTGTTTTTGTTGAAAAAAAAAACAACGAGCACGGCATCTGTTCGCTTCAGAGAGTATAAATTTTAACTTAGTTAATTTAATTTAATTAACTTAATTAATTTAATTTAATTAATTTAAAATTAATACTCTCTGCTCACTTGGTTTCATAAAACAGTAAGTTCTGCATAGGCTTAGCGTAAGTTCTGGTGTATTCCATCGAGATATGTCTTGTTTCTTCATTTTTACGAAGTTTCCGATTGATCCGTGCTCCTCCTTCTGCCAAGGGTGACTCTTTTGCGCAAATTTGGCTCGTTTGCGTTTTTCGCCCAAAATCACTCACCAACGGATTCAGTTTGGCATTTCATGATATTCCAGTTTTAAATACTTTTTTAAAATTGTTAATCGTCATCAAGCAGATCTGACAACTCTACTATTTGTGCTTACATACTGGCAGATTTTGTTTTTCATCGTGCTTTTGACACGGTTTAAGCTGTTATACAACAGGCTTGATGCTTATTTAGCTATTCACATCGCATAAAATTTAGCACGCATACAAAACGAAATCAAAATAATAAATCATTAAAATAGACGTCAGCCACAATTCAAAATAAAAATTTGTGACAATACACTTAAAAATGGGCAAGATTAGTTATCGAGTATGAAAAATAGCCTGCTTGGCAATACTGTTCGGTACCAGTGGGACCGTTTGCGTTTTAAAATATTTAGTATTTCGATACAGTGGCATTGAATGTGACGCGGATGGCGAGCATTTGCGGCAAAACAAAACGTAGGGGTTTTGTAAAATAACTACCCAAGAAAATAAAACACTTTTAGCAAGAATATCGCGTTTAAATAAACCAACTAGATATTATTTGTTTTTCTTGCAATTCATTGCTTAAATTTTACAGTGTTCGTAATTTTAATTCGAATTCTTCATCCATGAGAAAGTTCATTGGCACCGAAAACGGAACGATTTTGCAAAAAATCGAAAAGAAAACGTACAATAACAAACCAGCTTCTATAAATAAAAAAAGAGCAGCATCCGTTTATCTCACAAAAATAAACCAATATCAAATGTAAAATAATTACAAATTGCGCGAGTGTGAAAATAAATGTTTAGATAAAAACGAAAAAAAAAATCAAGCGTAAAAACAAAGCAACACAAGTGAAAATTCATAACAAACTCGCCGCCAACGAAGAAGACGGACGAAGGCAAAGATGCCCTGCGACAATAATGCAAAGACGTCATCCGAAATCGAGCATGTCGATTGGAGCACTGGAACAGGATCCGGTGGACAAAACTACGTAAATGTCAGGTGAGTAATAAATGAGAAAAGAAAAGAAAGATTCAACATATTTGTCACAGCGCTTACCCTTAGCCGCGCCTCTCTTGCTTGTCGCATTGGCCTTGACCAAGCCTGCAAGCAAGCAGGCAGGTAAACTCACGAAAAATAGTTTGGCATGTTTAAGTAAACATTTTCATTACAACAAAATCAAAAAAAAAAAAAAACAAAAAATCAAATAACTAATTCAGTGGCGAACCACAAGAAAAACTTATACATTACTATAAGTTGAATTTGTGTTTGTGTGCGTGCATTGTCGCTTATGTACAAACGCTTTGATACTTAAATATCAAATATTTATAGCAATCATGATTGAGACGTTTGTTTGTGGCTTTTAAGCCAATTGCCATATATATACGTTTGTATTTTTGTGTGCATTTATTTTATAGAGCATACAAATGTACATACATACGGTGTTTGTTTGCAGCACTTACAACAGTACGACTTGTATACATATGTATATGGTCATAATGACGTTTTTAACGCATTCGAAAGCAGACCATCGGATAACCCATAAAAAAATATACTCGAATATGATCAGAATCGCGTATAGAATCGATTTTGTAACGACCGTTAGTCTCTTTGTTGCTATGCAAGCTTGTGATGTATTCTTTTCTTTCTAACGATTTAGTTGCTTTGCAGATACAATTTCCCAAATAACTTTTATTTATTCGAATTTCGAATATTATGACGAATTCAATTCATTAGAACTCAGTTTATTGCTCAAAGATTCTCGGACATAAATAAAAAGGGTGCTAAAAGCAATGTCGCTGATCTTTAATAGTATGTGGGGAATAAAATCAACGTTTTTCAAGTAGATTACCGCAAATCGATGAGGACAATTGTTAAAGAACTTTTGTAGAAGGTTACATTTTATATTTTGGGATGCTTTTGTTTTTTTTTTTCTTTATTGTATGTTGGGTTTGGTCAGATCAAGAATAAGTATGAGTGTATATTTTATAAAATCGGTGTTGTCTATATGACAAAGTAATAACATAATTCATTGCGTGTAGAGTATAAAAATAACACAGAATAAAATTTTTTCCACGTATCGCTAATTCAGCGTAGAAATATCATGTACTTTTTTTCTTTGTTTTTGTATTCGGTCATAAATTTTTAACTTTATCTAATTCTGAAATCAAGTTCATTTCATTAGTGAACAACTTTTTTTAAGAGTCTTTAAACTTTGTTTGTGGAATTTCACCAATCTGACTTAACTTTGCATGCATTTTATTTAATTATTTAGAAAATAGACAACAACAACTCATAATATAAAAACAATTCAGCGTAAACCACGCTAATGAACATATTATAATTGCATTAGAGTCAATAATAAATATAATATCGGTGAAATTTTAATGCAGCTAAGCTTTTGTTTTGTTTAAATTAATATAAAGATTATTATTAAATTGAATTGAATTGAATTAATTACATAAGGCTCATTGTCAACCGCATATTAATGTATGCTATGTTAATTATAACGTTAAATTATTGTTTTTAGTTGTAACTTGTACAGAAAAACATGTGCAGTTTATACATAAATGTGTAATAAATATTTGCATTTGCAATGATTTCGATTTATCGAGATGAATGTGCAAAGTTTGTGTTGTGTCTTGTTATATTTACATACATACATATAAACAATGAAATTTTTGCTTTGAATTCATTACTTTTTTCCTTTTTGTTTTGCACTTCGACTTTGTACGCTTGATTTTCATAAGCCATACAATTAATTCCCAACGCACTTCACTCAAACTGTTTGTCTAACCGTTTGCCTGTCTGTCTGTCTGTCTGTCTGTCTATCTAAGTAACTCAAGTGTTTGCATACTTTAAAGGTAACACACACACACACATACTTGGACAACCTTCCTTGGCAATGCGGCTTTTATGTCATATTTGCAACTATTTTGAATTATCTTTGCCAATTTAAATTTATTTTATTTTGCCTTTGCCATTATACGATATCAATGAAATTGAATTTATTACATTTTTGGTGTTGGCAGCTGACATTTTTATTTATGCCTGACTTTTTTGCTACTTAATTCTGTTTGACCATAATTTCTTAAGTCAACATTCGTGTGGTTTTCTTTTCTTTAATGCTTTGTGGTATTTTTTTTTTTTTTTGTTTTCTTAGTTGACACTTTTGAGTTATTAATTTATAAAGTGTTACTTTGCGCGCTTTAACGTTTGCCGTTCTTTTGTTGTTGTTGTTGTTGCTGTTGTTGTTGTTATAATCTAATCGTGCTTGTGCTGAAACAACTTATCACAAGGTTTGCTTAATAAACATTTGCAGTTCATATTTCTCAGTGATAAATTCTTTCACAGATGCTTCGACATTTCGCTTGCACAAATTGTGTTTTTGTTTTTGTTTTGTTTATGAAATTGTCAAGAGCAGCAGGGCAACGACAGCGGCAACGACGTCAGCGAAGGCGTAGGCGCCGTTGCGGTTTACTTGTTTGTCCAAACGTTCTTCACAACTACAAACATAAATGATTATTTCAATATAAGTCAGAAAAGTGAAGTTATTTTTTTTTTGTTGTGTTTGTTTTGTTTCGTTTCGTTACTGATTTGGCATCTGCGTTTGTTCTTGTTCATGTTCATGCATTTTTATCTGCTTTACATTTCTTTACAATCAAAATGCAAAACGCCTACGCTGACGTTGACGCCGATGTCGTTGTCGACGTCGACGTCTTCTCCAACGCTTTACTTCCTGGTTGGCCTTTTTGTATAATAATGCATGCAATCAATCGGTCTCTTGTCTCTTTCGCACGCATGTATGTACATTGCTTTACTTCACTTCTCACTGCTCTGCGCTACTCTGCTGAGATAAGACAAACGCACATGCCGTCAGTGTAAGAGGAAGCGTAATAAAAAGAAATAATACAAAGAAAAGTTTAGTCAACAAAAAATAAAAATAAAAAATAAAACGGAAAAGAAAAAGAAAAAAAAACATTTTATATTACGCATAATCTTTTGAGAATCGAAATCGATAAAGAAAGGAAATCAAAAACAATAATAAATAAATAAAACAAAGTGCAAACGCACGTAAAACGCACCTGAAGGTATAATTGAAAGTTGTTGTTTTTTATTTGTTTATAATTTTTTTTTGCGCTTTTATTTGTATTTAAAATCAAGTCGGCGCAAATTTTTCTCGTTTTTTGTCGTTCGAAGTCAGCTGCGCATTTTTTTTTTGCCCAACCAAACCTGTTGGAAATTTCAAATGCACAAAAATTATATTAAATAATAAAACTAAAAAAAAAAAAAAAAACTTCTAATTTGCAAATCTGTCATATGCGCGCAAAAGGCATAAATATTCAATTAAAAAATGTGCCTAAAGTAGAAATGCAAAGTATTACAAAACCAACGCTCTGTGCGACAAAAAGGTACTTTGCGCAAACTCATTGTTTTTTTTTTTTTTGTTTTTGCTTTTATTTTTTTTCATTCAATAAATTTTTTGATTATTTTTAATTTATAATATTTTGAAGTAAAATGTATAATAGATTTCTAGGAATGCACATTTTTATGGCATAGTAAAATGATAAAGTATTTACCGTTTCTGTTTGCCGTGAAATGCAACGTAAATATTATGTAAATTCGATTTTTTTTTTGTTGTTTTATTGGCTTTTTTCAATGAGACATTTGCTATTGATTTTTTGTTTTTTTTTTGTTTGTTTTTTGTATTAATTACTATTGCCAATCTGACTAAATGAGGTGACACGAAATGAGCAAACAATCGATTGATTGATTGATAGGTTAATTTACATAAATCTATTAGATTTTATAGAACGATGAAATTGTCATGAAAAGCTTTCTGATAAATGTCAAATATAATTCTAAAATTAAGCTAAGATAAAAAATGAAAGATACACATAGCAATCGATACATGTCTGACGTCACCATTGGCTATCGGTCGGAATGGTATGTCGTTTCGTATTTCTTCCTTGTGCCTTTGATTAATTAACTCGATTATTATGCCTAAGCTTGAATTTGTTTGTTTTCTTGGTCGTTCCGTCCGTCGGTCGGTCGGTCGGTCGGTTGGTACGCATTTCGTTGCACGTATAGAACATTAACCGCAAACATTGAATTTTAATTATGCATTTAATTAACAATAATTGATTATAGTTCGACGTAGATTATTGTTGCTTGAATGTTGTTGAGCGCTGCTTACGTAAAATGAAAATTGACGTAGCTAAACAACTAAAACCGTATCTATAACTATAAATTGTATAGTTACTTATTTGTAGATACTTTTGTAACTATACATAAACAATAGTTTGTATTTTTCATTTTGTAAGAAATAAATAATAAAAAAAATACGTAAGAGTTTCAGATAAGTTGCAATGTCGTCGTTGTCTGCCTTTGTTCTTATCATAGACAATTTTTACGACTAAGTCAAGCCAAATAGTAATCGATGTTGAAATTCGGTTAGTAAATTTCGCTGACTCAGACAGAATTGCTGGCACTGCGACACAAAAAAAAGGAAAATATAATGCGAGTTGAGTTGAAATAACAACCCAAAAATAAAACCAGAAAGGCAGCTATTTTCGGCATTGCCGACACTTATATACGCTTGCAAACGTTTTTCCAATTATTATTATTGGAAAATTGTTAAAAATGATGAATCTTATACTTAGCCACGCTCAATTTCTAATTTGTCTTTAAGAGAGCAAAGCTGTCATACTTTACTACAATTTGTAGTCTTGTATCTCGTCTGCTTACTGAGAAATCACATTTTTAAGTTTTTCGCTCTATGGGCGGTGGCACGCCCTTATGTGGGATTCTTATAAAACTTTGGAACATCGTCAAGTATTAATAAAAACACGTAATTGCAAAGTTTTGTCTGTTTATATTTATGATCAAAAGTTTTTCTAACAAAAACTTAATTTTTTACCGATCAAAATTTTTTCTCTGCCTTGCAAACTTCATGTCAAAGTTAATATACTCTTTGTGCAAGAGTATAAAAATACATGTTAGTGACAATACAGAAACCTTTTGACTTTCTTACAGCTTCTTCGCAGAGTGTAAGTAAATTTACAGACAAACTTGCTTAGAGTTAGACAGAGACAATAAAGAATTACAGACAGAGTGAGAGACAGACATAAAGACGGTCGGATGAACGAAAGAACGACCGGACTGACTGACTGACTGACTGATAGAATGGCTGAAGAGCGCACGCATAATGAATGCCAATGTTTGTTTCTAATAAAGCAATAAAATTGCGACAAAATACACAAACAGAAAACGAAGACAATAAAAGATTTGAGAAAAGAATACACAACAACTGAAATCAGACAACAAAACGCCGTAAAGCTTTAAGCAAAACAACCACACAGCCATAATGAAATGATGTCCGTCACTTGTGTACAACAGGACAGCAAAGGAATTGTATTAGAATGAGACATGACACTGCGTTGTATTGGGCAAACCTTCAAAGTACATAAAGAGCAGCAGTTGGCATATCCTTTATTACTGTTGTTGTCTTCGTCTTAAAGAAGAAAGCCAAATATACAACAACAATAACAAAGAAAGAACAAGTCACTTTCATTACTAAACGCTTTCATTCTATTGACGAACCAAGGACGTGCTCTAGAACAATCATTAGGCGCCTCACATGCTTTGCGTTTCCTACCTTCTTTTACACATTTAATTTAATTTGTTTGTTTTAATTCTTGACAGACAATAAAAATTGTGATAATGCACTTTGAGCAAGTAAAACATACATTTTAATTTTGTTTTAATGGCAAACAGAAAAGTTCAGCACTTTTGCATTTAAAAAAATTTCACGCACAAAACGTATGCAATGACATTTAAAAACATTAAATAATAACATAAATTAAAAACTTGAAAAAATAAATCAAATATTTTTAATATTAGTTTGAGTGTGTCTTTTGTTAAGTTTTTTTGTTTTTTATTTTTTTTTTATATTTCTAAAATACTTAATTAGTTATCGCTTTGGCACAGTGCTGTACATACAAATAGAAAGGAGAAATCAATAACTAACACATTATGCATGTGCTTACTTCTCGAAAAAAATGTATCGATAACTGTTTATTAAACGGGTTATTGTTCAAATTTGCAATTTGCCATTATCTCATGGCTAATAATATGTACTCCGATGTTACAACGCGCTACACATTACATAAGATAGTTTATTCTTCTCACTTCGTAATTCAAGCTGAACACTAAAACGTGTTATGTGCCGATTGGCTTAAAGTAACATAAGAGTACTTAATAGTGTATATTTTGGTTATTGAATTTAATCATATAAAACTAGTAAGGGCGGTATAGTTGAGTGTACTCAACCATATAATACCCTGCACATACCCTCACCTATTTAAATGGTGTTCCAAATATCACAAAAATCAGTCAAAAGTGAAGAATTTTCGAAAAATTCTAGCTTATTGATCTCTTTGGGGGGAAGCCATGAAATAAACGGGTGTTTTTCGGTATGCAGTTTTAAGGACGTATATTAGCTGAACCTGCATACAAAATTTCAGACACGTATATTTCATAGTTGTGGAGATATACCAATTTTAATAAAAATAAACTGGAATTTGCCCAAAATTTAAGTTTGCCGGCTTTTGATGGGTAGTCCAAATTTAAAAAGATATTTTCTGGTATGCAGCTTTAAGAAATTACTACAAAGTTGCAAAAAGAGTATATTAACTTTGTCATGAAGTTTGCAACGCAGAGAAGGAGACATCCCCGACTATACAAAGTATATATGTATTCTTGATCAGCACGACGGGACGAGTTCAAATAACGATGTCCGTCTGTCTTTACCAAAATCCAGAATTTTATAAAAATCGGACATAAGGACGTGGTACCGCCCTTACAACTAAAAACTTAACTAGTAAGGGCGGTATAGTTGAGTATACTCAACCATATAATACCCTGCACATACCCTCACCCATTTAAATGGTGTTCCAAATATAAAAAATCAGTCAAAAGTGAGGAATTTTCGAAAAATTCGAGTTTGTAGATCTCTGAGGGGGAAGCCATGAAATAAAGGGGTGTTTTTCGGTATGCAGTTTAAAGGACGTATATTAACTGAATCTGCATACAAAATTTCAGACATGTATATTTCATAGTTGTGGAGATATACATATTTTAATAAAAATAAACTGGAATTTACCCAAAATTTAAGTTTGCCGACCTCTAATGGGTAGTCCAAATACAAAATGGTATTTTCTGGTATGCAGTCTTAAGAAGTTATATATACTTTGTCTACGAACAAAATTTCAGGTCCGTACCTTCAACAATTTCGGAGATGTAGGCTTTGACATGCAAACACTATTTGAGGGGTTATTAAGGGTAGGGGGGAAAATTTTGGTATGCAGTTTTAAAGACATACATCTATGAAGTCTGCATACAAAGTTTCAATTTCGTATCTGTTATAGTTGTGGAGATATACAAATTTTTGTAAAAAAAAAGTGAAATTTACAAAAAATGTAAGTTTGGTGGTCTTTGAGGGGTAGTCAAAAATACAAATGGGTATTTTCTGGTATGCAGTTTTAAGGACATGTATTTACTGAGTCTACATACAAAATTTCAGGTCCGTATCTTTTATAGTTTTGAAGATACAGTAATTTACAAAAAAACACTTTTTGAGGGGTAATGAAGGATTGGGGGAAAAATTGGGGTATGCAGTTTTATAGGTCTTTACATACTTAGTCGACATACCAACTTTCATAGTTCTAGCGTTTCTGGTGTTCAAGTTATAGCCTTTCCAAAAAGTGGGCGTAGCTGGTTGGGCGGGAAGGAGTGGGCGTGGCTCAAAACCGTTCAAACTTGATCTGCTGCCGAGCAACACGAATCTATCCTCCAAATTTCAAGTCTCTATCTTTTATAGTTTCCGAGAACCATTGGTGAGGACGGACGGACAGACGGACGGACATGGCTTAATCAATTTGTCTTGTCGTCGTGATCAAGAATATATATACTTTATAGGGTCCCCCTCCCCTCCTTCTCTGCGTTACATACATTTCGGCCAAACAAACACAATATACCCTGGTACAGTATGTACAGGGTATAAAAATGGGACTTCTCTGTAAACATGGCTACGTATATGATTCTTATTGGAAAATTAAAAAAAAAAAGATTTTCTAATAAGAATAATTGTGAAGACGTTTGCAAGAGTATAAAAGTTTCGGCATAGCCGAAAATAGCTCCCTTACTGTTTTTCAGATTTATAAATAGATTTTTAATTTCTAAATGCAAATAGTCTTTTTATTATTTTTAATTGTCCCGAATTTGAAAACATTCTCTTGCTATTCGTTCTCTTTATTTACGACTGCAAACGAAAAATGACATTTTCGTTAATATCTGGTTTGATTTAAGGTTTCGTTTTGTCGGCGAGGTGAACGAGTTTTGTTTTGCAGCCTTATTTAATATTAAAATATTTATATTTTGACAAAAATGTGTTGGTTTCTAAGTAATGTTATTATCTTAACAAATTCATTTAACAATTTGCTGATCATCGAGCTTATTACAACGCGACAAAAGGGTATGCGACGGCTTTCTAGGGCGCTGAAAAACGCATGGGAACGCTTGGGAAACGTTGCCTAATACCGATGTACCAAATCTGCAAAAATTTTAACCCAAAAATTACAATTAATGCTTAGTTTTTGACGCATAAAATAATTGGTACTTCCTTAATAATTGAATATATGGTGTAAACCTCGAAAGATCAGTATCAGCTTTAGTATGAAAAGCTGAAAGAAACGTATTCACCTGAAAATTAAAGTTAATTTGAAAGACAAACTCATTTGATTTAAACGAAATTTTATTTTCATAACATATAATTTTAACAGTTGCTGTTGAGCTCACATTCAATGATGTTAATGAATGCGAGCTCAAACATGCAACACAAAGGACTAGGTTATGGATACTAAGGATGCGAAAGATTTCTCCTTAACTTAAGCAACTGGCAAATGAGCGCCTTGTGGCTGGAAACCGTTTTCATCAGCAATATAGTTTACTCTGTTAATTTGGTAAACATCCAACCTTTTTCACGAGCATACATTTCATAGTCTTCATTACTGCAAATTGTCAAGAAATAATAAAGTTAATAATCCGTTTTCGTTTATTTTGCACATTATAGTTTTTTTTAATACTTATCGTTCTCGTAATGGTCAACACCATCAAAGAAGTCCTGACCTAGGACCTTAACAAAAACATCATCATCATCTTCACGAGCAGCCAAAGCGACGGCGAAAAGAGCGGCGAAAAGAGCGGCGAAAACAATGATGAATTTCATTTTGAAGTGTGGAAGCGTGGCTCGTATTGAGATGGGCAAACGTTGACTGATATCGTTGCAGAAAATCTGCAACAATTTATACCCAAAAACCACAAGCTTGAATTCGCAGCGATTAAACTAGAACCGGATTAAAAATTAACATTTGTATGCATATGTTTTGCACAATATTAATTTTAGTGCAAAATGTTTTTGTGTGAATTTATTTTGACGACATAAACTGCTTTGCGCAGGTACCCTATACTTTCATCTAATTAAATCACCTTCCAAAAAAGCATAAATTCTATGTACGTGGAATATGCTGTTTTTGTTTTTATGAGTATTAAGTCAGGTAACATGCACCGACTTCTTGACATCGAATTCACCGATTTGATTCATTAAAAATGTTTTCTATTAAATTAGATTCCAAGGTGGTTGTTGACTGAAATAATCACTATTTAAAATCATTACACAGCCACGCACAAAACATTGCTTTGTGGGTCTGTGAACCAGATTACGTTTTTGGGGTTGCTGAATTCGAATCCGAGTTCGTTAAACCCTATCGTCTGGATTATTGTCAAAAACCTATAAAAATAATTAATTGTGCATTTTCGCCACCTTTTGGCTCGTAGAAGCTTGTGATTCAAACTTCAAATACAAAACCATTGTTAACTCCTAACTTATAAGCCTTTGACCACGAAAGTTGTTTCCAATAACCCCTTAACTCAATAGGGATGCACGAATCTAACAGTTTCGGTAGTCGAATAGAAAATCTTCGTATCGAACATGGGTATCACTATTCCATTTAGATACTGAAGATCGGAATCTGGATCCCAAGACATTCGTTGGATGCAAATTAAGTGCCTTATAATGTTGTTGGTATTTTTGGACGCCTGGTTGCCAAAATCAGCCCAAATTCATTTAAACGAATTTGTTCAAGAAAGATGAGTGTATAATATGTAAGAATAACAACAAAGAGAAAAGTATTCCGTTACATTTGACAGTTCAAAAAATATTATAAATTTATGGGACTTATAGGATTTGGACACATGTATGTATTTGACAATTTTTAAATGCTTCACTGAATGAGAAGTGAAAATTTCTGAGACTGGTCTTCAGCTCATAAAAAAAAATAAACTAGTAAGAGCGGTATAGTTGAGTATACTCAACCATATAATACCCTGCACACACGGTAGGAGGGTTAAAAAAATCGTGGGCATCACCCATTGAAATGGTGTTTCAAATATAAAAAAATCAGTCAAAAGTGTGGAATTTACGAAAAGTTTGAGTTTACCGGTCTCAGAGGGGGGAAGCAATGAAATAAACGGGTGTTTTTCGGTATGCAGTTTTAAGGACGTATATTATCTGAACCTGCATACAAAATTTCAGACACGTATATTTCATAGTTGTGGAGATATATCAATTTTAATAAAAATAAACTGGAACTTACCCAAAATTTAAGTTTGCCTGCCTTTAATGGGTTGTCCAAATACAAAATGGTATTTTCTGGTATGTAGTCTTATGAAGTTATATATACTTTGCCTACTCACTAAATTTCGGTACCTTTATTAATTTAGGAGATATAGCTATTGACATACAAACACTATTTGAGGGGAAATAAAGGGTAAGGGGGAAAAAGTTAGTATGCAGTTTTAAAGACATACATTTCCTTAATCTGCATACAAAGTTTTAGGTTCGTAGCTGTTATAGTTGTGGAGATATACAAATTTTTGTAATAAAAAGTGAAATTTACGAAAAATTGAAGTTTGTGGGTCTTTGAGGGGTAGTCCTAAATTCAGAGGGGTATTTTCTGGTATGCAGTCTTAAGGATATGTATTTACTGAGTGTACACGCAAAATTTGAGGTTCGTACCTTTCATGGTTTTGAAGATATCGAAATTAACAATAAAACACTTTTTGAGGGGTAATTAAGGGGAGGGGGGAAAATTGGGGTATGCAGTTTTGTAGGTCTTTATATACTTAGTCGACATACAAACTAGCGTTTCTAGCGTTTCTGGTGTTCAAGTTATAGCCTTTTCAAAAAGTGGGCATAGCTGGTTGGGCGGGAAGGAGTGGGCGTGGCTCAAAACCGTTCAAACTTCATCTGCTGCCGAGCATCACGAGTCTATCCTCCAAATCTCAAGTCTCTATCTTTTATAGTTTCCGAGAACCATTGGTGAGGACGGACGGACGGACAGACGGACAGACGGACGGACATGGCTTAATCAATTTGTCTTGTCGTCCTGATCAAGAATATATATACTTTATAGGGTCCCCCTCCACTCCTTCTCTGCGTTACATACATTTCGGCCAAACAAACACAATATACCCTGGTACAGTATGTACAGGGTATAAAAATTCTTTCACATACATGTATTGTATCTAAATGTTTATCTAACCCTAACACACACTTGACCCAAGTACGCAGTTCTCAAAATTCTCAAAGTTAAGCATATAATTTTCTATAAACGATTATTAGGGAAGCCCAAGCAGGGATTTTCGGAGTTACTGCTGCGTGGCAGATTAGTATATGGGGAGCAGCTCCGACCCTGTTGAGTGGATTCCCTAATGTTGATTGGTTTTGTAAAAACTGCTGATTGACGCCTACGTGGCAGGATTAAGATTAGATGTGTTAATATGTTAAGTCTCCATTTCACTAATCCAATGGTGTTCCGTATCCTAACAATTACAAACAATGGAGGCACTTTCTTAATAGGACGGCTTATATTTTAAAAGGGTTTATGACGATTGACCTACCGCTAAATTAAAAAATTTTATAGAATAATTTTTTATCTATTCTATTTAATCTTCAAAATGCAATCACTCCCGATGACGCAGGAGTAAATCAGGTTTGGGTGCCCGACTAAAATAATCTGTTTAATTATTATTGTGAATAAAAACAATATCTTACTAAATTTCTCTTGCATAATTGTTGCTTATCTTGATGCATGTATGTATGTAATTTGTTGTAACTCTTATGATAAAGCGTCAAGGGCTTTGACATTTATTGTGTTGCTATTCATCGTGTAAAGAAAATATTCTTCATTAACCCTTCAAAAGCGTCAATTATATTGAAATACTTGAAACTGTTATCGCATTGCACATATACAAATACATAGACAAATATAAGCACAAAGCGAGCCGAGTGCATATGAAATCACTAATAGCTTGATTTTTTTTTGTTTAGACGTGACTATATTTAAATTAATTACAAAAAAAAAAAAAGAGACAATTTAAATGTAATGTTTTACTTATTGCTTAGTCAACAATAGTAAAAAGTCTTTTTAAACAAACTGCAATACATGTTTATTTGTTGTTTTTGTGTTATTTATTCAACACTGGCTTATCTTTCAATTAAACGCGTGCTATTTGTATGGGAAAGGCAACTATTTTTTAAGCTAAAAGATGCACATAAATGTCAATAAAACTTAATGCATAACAAATATTTATTCTTAACAACAAAAAAAAAAAAAAAGAAGTATTGAAAATAATAAAGTTTCCAACTGTTGGTGCGCTAATATGTTATGAACAATTAATTTTATACTCTTGCAAAAAGTATATTAACTTTGTCATAAAGTGTGTAACGCAAAGAAGGATATATCTCCGACTATATAAAGTATGTATGTATATTCTTGGTCAGCAAGACGAGACGCGTTCATATAGCCATGTCCGACTGTCTGTTTCAGTGCAAACTCCTCCTAGAGTTTAAAACATATCGAAAAAATTTGAGCGCAGAAATTCTTCAGGTATATCCAGGCATTTTATATCTCCGAACTATTTTGATCGGACCTCTATAGAATATACATAGCTGCCACAGGAACGATTGGTTAAAAATAAGGTTTTTGATTTAAAAATTGTGTGTTTTTGGATTTATCGTCTCAATATTTTGCACAAAAACTAATTTGACATAAATAAAGATATACTGCAAGAATGGTCAAGATCGGGCTACTATAAAATATAGCTCCCATAGGAATGATCGGCCGAAAGTGAGGGTTTTGTTAGAAAAACTTTTTACTTTTTTGTTAAACAGACAAAACTTTGCGACTACCTGTTTTTGTTGATATTCGACTATATACCAATGTTTTATACAAATCAGGGCGTTCCACTGCCCATATAGCGAAAAATTTAAAAATGTGATTTCTCAGTCAATAGACAAGAAAGAGAAATTAGAAAGGCGAGGCTACGTATATGATTCCTAGTGGAAAATCTATAAAAAAAATGTTTTCCAATAAGAATAATTGGAAAATCTTTTGCAAGAGTATATAAGTTTCGCCAAAGCCGAAAAATGCTCCTTTTCTGGTTTTTCTTAAAAAAAAATTAACGAAAATTTATAAAAGTGACTCACAAATAAAATGTATTTGGTATATTGTTTTAAATTTAGATTATTGTTGAAAAACGCAGACATTGAGAAATGCATACAAATTGCTTATAATAGGACTAACTACAACCAGCAAAACCAACCATGATAAGCGTCAATGAGTTATTAAAAAAACGAAAAACAAAAAGAGGAAATTTGTGTAGTATAAGTTTTATTCTGTGGCATGTCAAATATTTTGATGCACAAGGGAAAATTATGAAGATTAATATAATTTCAACGTTTTTCATTTGTATTAATTTATCGTGCATTATAGACAAAGCAAAAGAGCATTTGCTTATGCTCAGAAGTGAAGGCGTTTTGTTTCGTTAAATGAATCAGTCAAAGAGTGAATGAACGAACGAACGCACAAATGAATGACTAAGTGAGAGTTAGTGAGTGAGTGAGTGAGTGAGTGTGTGTGAGAGTGAGTGAGTATGTGTTTGTGTGATTTATGTATGGTTTGTTTCTTTGTCTGGTGCATATTATTTATGTGAACCGGAAGGGTTGACGACGTTCTCGACGACGACGACCACAACAACGACAATGACAACATTATAGTTGCAACAAGACAAGTCAATTGCATTGCACCGAAGCCTTGATAAAATATTTAACAATTACATTAGCAACTTTTCACTTTTGCTTGTATTTCAGTGTATTTGTGCCGCCATTATAATTATGATAATAACTATAACGTTTCATTAAACAAGTAGTAACTCTATATGAGCAAAAAACCAAATGCACGCAATCGACTAATCACGCAGACCGTAATTACAAACAAGCATAGTTCAACATACGCTGAAATGGTCAAGTTTGTCTTATTGACGGTTGACAGGCGACCTTTAAAATATAAAATTTAAAAACAAAATCGATGTTTAAATATTTAAGAACTAAAGCTTAGACTTTTTACACATTATTTCTATTTCTGACATATTTTGTAATTTATCTTTTTGTAGATTCGGTTCAGGCAGCAGTCAAGCATCGCAGAGCAGCGGCGACATTTGTCGCATCTGTCATTGTGAAAGCGATCCACAGAATCCGTTGTTAACGCCGTGCTATTGTTCCGGCAGTCTTAAATACGTACATCAGTCATGCCTGCAGCAATGGTTGACGGCTTCCGATACGAATTCCTGCGAATTGTGCAAATTTCCATTTATAATGCACACCAAAATCAAACCATTCAATGAGGTAAGTTTGGCATACTTTTGTGAATTTTTCAAAGTATGTAAGTCTAATTTACTGAGCACTTTCTATACTTTTCTCTTTTTATGTTACTTATCGTCAATGTGCTGGACAACATTAACATTGTGCGCGCTGTTGTTGTTGGCGCCGTCGTCATTGCTGCTGCTATCACTAACATCAATTGGCTGACATTTTTGTTGTTTTGTTTGCCAAATGACCGAACGTGTGTGTCCTGTGTGTTGTTGCTTTTGCCTTTGGCTTTGTCTCTGCTATAGTGGCGCAGCCTTGACATTTCTGGTATCGAACGGCGACGTTTGTGTTGCTCCGTGTTGTTTCATTGTGCCGCTGCGCTGTGCGTAATTTGGTCGCTTTGTGTGCTCATTGAAAGGGCTGCAGATGATGTACAACGTGGCCTAATCGGTAAGTATGCCAATTATATAAATGAGAGAAACAAGCTTAAAAATCAAATTGTATTTCATCATTTCATTTTGCAGATTGGCCGTTTTGGACAAAACTTGCCGTTGTCACGGTTGGCCTAACGGGCGGCATTGTCTTCATGTACATACAGTGTAAGGCATATTTGCATTTGTGTCATCGTTGGAAGGCCAGAAATAGGTGTGAAACAAACATTGTTTAGCATACAAAAGCAAATTAAGGTCAAAGCTTTTTTCTTCTTCATCTAACAGAATTCTACTTATTCAAAATGCACCGGAAAAAATACATCCACCACCATCGCCGGTGGCAGCAACGCACAATAAGCGCAATAGTCGCATTAGCGACACATTAGGAGGCACGGCTGCGAATGCCAGCAACGGCGGCAATGTGGAAATCAACAGTGCGTCCGTTAGTGCAACGGGTGCAACCTATGGTGGCGCTGGCAGTGTTGCCGTTGGTCATGTCGGTCAAGATGTTGCTGCAAGTGTTGGTGATGATTTTGATATTGCACGGCATTTAGCCACAGTTGCTGGCATAAAACAGAATACGCAACGTTTGCTAAACGCAACGCGTTCACATCACTTGCAACAGGCCGAATTGGATATGTTGGATACACAATCGGCACAATCGGAGCCGGTACAACCAATGAATGTTCAACAGTCGCAGCAACAGGTCGCAGTTGCGGCGAACATTGAATGCGCACAGTTGCAGCATAACTATGAACGTGATTGGGCGCTGGACGATGTTGTCTCACAGATCTCATCATTTCGTCCGTGTCCACAGGGCTCCGGCAGCATGACACCATTTCATGATTCCATACACAATGTGCTTGAACATTCGGAGGCCTCAAGTCGTGGCTCAGTGAATGATCTGTGCGTTGGTTCACGTCAGGATCTCAGCACCGGTGGCATCTCAACGGACACCGGTCGCGAAAATGCACTACAATTAAGTAGCTTTAGTGGTAAGAATTATTGTTTTAATATAACGAGTTTAACAAAACACATATAATACGGAATTTGTTGCATTGCAGGCAGCGGCGAACATAAAGCGCCATCGATTAGTTCCGGCGTTTCGAATGCTGTGGCAAATGGCTTGGGTGGATTTGCCTACCGGCCGCATACAACAAACAAACGTTATTCCAATTCATCGATTTTTCTTGAGAATCGTGATATACTCAATGATTCGGTTGCATTAGGCTCAGATTCATCGAATACCTATGACTATAGTACACATCCAAAGATAGACTATCGCCATTCAAGTATGCTGACAACTACGATGGCCAAGGCGACGACACATGATACGACGGCTCATGATGGCGAAAATAGCGACCATAATTATGGCAAAGATTTGCGACGCTATTCCGATACAAAACTGCTGGGCAGTTGTGGCGATAGCGCTACTGAACACGATGCCATGCTCTCTCATAACGATGTCGTTGATGTTGCGCATTCGACCAAAGGCAAACGCAGAAAAATGCAACAGAATGCGGATGTTGTTCTGGATATGGAGTTGCCATTGTCATCGCTATTGCCACCGGCTGCTTTCGCTAGTCAAAGACAGCAAGCAACGCATACGTTGCGACGCTCGTTAGATGTTTTCGGCGATGATGTTGCGCCTGTTGCATTCACTAAGCTAAACGGTGTGACGAGCATTCCGGCCACGGCGACGGATGCGCAAATCGATCGTACACGTTTATTTTTCAAATCGTTGCCAAATCTAAGCAGCAGCTGTGAAAGTCTCATTAAGAAGTGATCAGATTTCAATTTATATTCTAATCAATCGATTTATACAAAACTCTTTTTGGCTCTCTTCTCTCGGAAATTGCAACAATGGCGTCCATTTTCAAAGCATTTTAAAATTTCTTTCTGCTGCTGAATGCAATTCTTCGATTCCATTTTTGTTTTCTTATTTTTGTTGCCTCAATTTTAAAAGCGCAATCAAGTTTTTTCATAAAAATACGTCATCTAACTAATTTGTGATGTGTTATTTTTGCAATTTTAAAATAAAACAAATTTTTGGAATCAGTAAGCTTTTTTACATGCTGCAAATTATATAAATATTCGTTCATTAGTATTCGGCATTAGAGACCGTGTCACGACATAGGTTTCATGCAAATTATAAAAATTGTATTGACAACTTATAATTTTGTTTCCTTTTTTTTTTTTTTATATAAATAAAAACAAGTATAATATTCATGCATACAAAACAATAAATTTGAGACTGTAAAAAAATGTACGCTGATTTAAAAAATTTTAATTTTAATGCTGAGAAAAAAAACAAGCACTAAAAAAAAAATCTTTGTAAAATAAAAAGAGTTCGATTTAATTTCGAAAAAATATCGAACTTTTGTAGTCTTAAAAACTCTCCTCTAGTAATATGCAACCAAAAAAAAAAAAAAAAAAACAAAAAAAACCAAAACAATTATAATACATAAATATAAACATTTAAACTTTTCTTTTACTCGTAAGCAAAATGATTCTAAAAAGCAAAAAAAAAAAGGCAACAACAAAATGGTATATTATCTGTGATTAATTGAAAATTTATTTTATTTGGCTTTTCGACAAAAAAAAGGAAAAAATTCTGAAAACAATTTCGAAAATTTCTTTAAAATAATAATAGAATTATTATTAAAAGTATTTCTACATAAACATATTTCACGAACACGTTAGTTAGTTATGAAATAAAATTTTGAATTATTGAGAATATTGATAAACGAAAAAAAAGGAATCTGTTTGGAATATTCTTTGATTTGAATAAATAATGACAAGTTGTATGCAAGTATTGTATCTATTCTGTTAATCCGTATTGATTAATTCTAAAACAATTTCAATTGAGGCGAGTTTATGTGTATTCGATAAGTTTTTCTTACCAAAGGCATTAACTTGAAATATCCAAATTGATTACAGAAAGCACACACTGAATCGATAAACAAAATTCAAATAATTTTTTATAAAAAATAATCAAACAAAATGTATGAATGAAGTCAACGTTGGCATGGCTTAAGTTAGCCTAATTCTCTCTTATTATGCGATACACATGTGTAAACCAATGATGCGATTCGTCTCTCAAAATTATTACAGAAACAACAAAGCTTTATAACCGATTTTAAGGTTTTATGCAAAGCATATTTATATAAATGCTAATTTTTGATCCGGTTTTGGTTTTATCGCTATAAATTTATGCTTGTGGTTTTTGGGTATAAATTGTTGCAGATTTTCTACAACGATATCAGTCAACGTTTGCCCATCTCAATACGAGCCACGCAAGAACCGAAAAACAAATCAACTTCAAAATGAAATTCATCATTGTTTTCGCCGCACTTTTCGCTGTCGCTTTGGCTGCTCCTACTAGCTCAGATGCTAATGCTGAGACCCTCCGTCAGGAGTCCGATGTTGGTCCCGAAACATACAAGTATGGGTAAGTATTAAAAAAATTATAATGTGGAAAATAAACGAAAACGGATTATTAACTTTATTATTTCTTGACAATTTGCAGTGTTGAGACCACCAATGGCATCAAACACGATGAAGAAGGTGTATTGAAAAACATCGGCACAGATAATGAAGCCATCGCTGTCCGTGGCTCATTCTCCTTCGTTGCTGATGATGGTCAAACTTATACCGTAAACTATGTTGCTGATGAGAACGGTTTCCAGCCACAAGGCGCTCATTTGCCAGTTGCCCCAGAAGCTTAAGCGCTAAGGAGAAATCTTCCGCATCCTTAGTCCTAACCTAGTCCTTTGTGTTGCATGTTTGAGCTCGCGTTCATTAACATCATTGAATGTGAGCTCAACAGCAACTGTTAAAATTTGTATGTTATGAAAATAAAATTTCGTTTAAATCAAATGAGTTTGTCTTTCAAATTAATTTTAATTTTGAGATGAATACGTTTCTTTCAGCTTTTCATACTAAAGCTGATACTGATCTTGCTAGGTTTACACCATATATTCAATTATTAAGGAAGTACCAATTATTTTATGCGTCAAAAACTAAGCATTAATTGTAATTTTTGGGTTAAAATTTTTGCAGATTTGGTACATCGGTATTAGGCAACGTTTCCCAAGCGTTCCCATGCGTTTTTCAGCGCCCTAGAAAGCCGTCGCATACCCTTTTGTCGCGTTGTAATAAGCTCGATGATCAGCAAATTGTTAAATGAATTTGTTAAGATAATAACATTACTTAGAAACCAACACATTTTTGTCAAAATATAAATATATTAATATTAAATAAGGCTGCAAAACAAAACTCGTTCACCTCGCCGACAAAACGAAACCTTAAATCAAACCAGATATTAACGAAAATGTCATTTTTCGTTTGCAGCCGTAAACAAAGAGAATGAATAGCAAGAGAATGTTTTCAAATTCGGGACAATTAAAAATAATAAAATGACTATTTGCATTTAGAAATTAAAAATCTATTTATAAATCTATTTGATAGTAATAAAAAACCAGTAAGGGAGCTATTTTCGGCTATGCCGAAACTTATATATCTTGCAAACGTTTTCACAATTATTCTTATTAGAAAATCTTTTTTTTTTAATTTTCCAATAAGAATCATATACGTAGCCATGTTTACAGAGAAGTCCCATTTTTAAGTTTTTAGTTGTAAGGGCGGTATCACGTCCTTATGTCCGATTTTTATAAAATTCTGGATTTTGGTAAAGACAGACGGACATCGTTATTTGAACTCGTCCCGTCGTGCTGATCAAGAATACATATATTCTTTATATAGTCGGGGATGTCTCCTTCTCTGCGTTGCAAACTTCATGACAAAGTTAATATACTCTTTTTGCAACTTTGTAGTAACTTCTTAGGGCTGCATACCAGAAAATACCTTTTTAAATTTGGACTACCCATCAAAAGCCGGCAAACTTAAATTTTGGGTAAATTCCAGTTTATTTTTATTAAAATTGATATATCTCCACAACTATGAAATATACGTGTCTGAAATTTTGTATGCAGGTTCAGCTAATATACGTCCTTAAAACTGCATACCGAAAAACACCCGTTTATTTCATTGCTTCCCCCTCTGAGACCAACAACCTCGAACTTTTGTAAATTCCTCACTTTTGACTGATTTTTTTTTTTGTATTTGAAACACCATTTAAATGGGTGATGGCCACGATTTTTTTAACCCTCCTACCGTGTGTGCAGGGTATTATATGGTTGAGTATACTCAACTATACCACCCTTACTAGTTTGTTTTTTTTTATGAGCTGAAGACCAGTCTCAGAAATTTGCACTTCTCATTCAGTGAAGCATTTAAAAATTGTCAAATACATACATGTGTCCAAATCCTATAAGTCCCATAAATCCATAATATTTTTTGAACTATCAAATGTAACGGAATACTTTTCTTTTTGTTGTTATTCTTACATATCATACACTCATCTCTTTTGAACAAATTTGTTTAAATGAATTTTGGCTGATTTTGGCAACCAGGCGTCCAAAAATACCAACAACATTATATGGCACTTAATTTGCATCCAACGAATGTCTTAGGATCCAGATTCCGATCTTCAGTATATAAATGGAATAGTGATACCCATGTTCGATACGAAGATTTTCTATTCGACTACCGAAACTGTTAAATTCGTGCATCCCTATTGAGTTAAGGGGTTATTGGAAACAACTTTCGTGGTCAAAGGCTTATAAGTTAGGAGTTAACAATGGTTTTGTATTTGAAGTTTGAGTCACAAGCTTCTACGAGCCAAAAGGTGGCGAAAATGCACAATTAATTATTTTTATAGGTTTTTGACAATTATCCAGACGAGATAGGGTTTAACGAACTCGGATTCGAATTTAGCAACCCCAAAAACGTAATCTGGTTCACAGACCCACAAAGTAATGTTTTGTGCGTGGCTGTGTAATGATTTTAAATAGTGATTATTTCCGTCAACAACCACCTTGGAATCTAATTTAATAGAAAACATTTTGAATGAATCAAATCGGTGAATTCGATGTCAAGAAGTCGGTGCATGTTACCTGACTTAATACTCATAAAAACAAAAACAGCATATTCCACGTACATAGAATTTATGCTTTTTTGGAAGGTGATTTAATTAGATGAAAGTATAGGGTACCTGCGTAAAGCAGTTTATGTGATTCGTCAAAATAAATTCACACAAAAACATTTTGCACTAAAATTAATATTGTGCAAAACATATGCATACAAATGTTAATTTTTAATCCGGTTCTAGTTTGATCGCTGCGAATTCAAGCTTGTGGTTTTTGGGTATAAATTGTTGCAGATTTTCTGCAACGATATCAGTCAACGTTTGCCCATCTCAATACGAGCCACGCAAGAACCGAAAAACAAATCAACTTCAAAATGAAATTCATCATTGTTTTCGCCGCTCTTTTCGCTGTCGCTTTGGCTGCTCCTACTAGCTCAGATGCTAATGCTGAGACCCTCCGTAACGAGTCCGATGTTGGTCCCGAAACATACAAGTATGGGTAAGTATTAAAAAAATTATAATGTGGAAAATAAACGAAAACGGATTATTAACTTTATTATTTCTTGACAATTTGCAGTGTTGAGACCAGCAATGGCATCAAACACGAAGAAGAAGGTGTATTGAAAAACATCGGCGCAGAAAATGAAGCCATCGCTGTCCGTGGCTCATTCTCCTTCGTTGCTGATGATGGTCAAACTTACACCGTAAACTATGTTGCTGATGAGAACGGTTTCCAGCCACAAGGCGCTCATTTGCCAGTTGCCCCAGAAGCTTAAGCGCTAAGGAGAAATCTTCCGCATCCTTAGTATCCATAACCTAGTCCCTTGTATTGCATGTTTAAGCTCGCATTTATTAACATCATTGAATGTGAGCTCAACAGCAACTGTTAAAATTATATGTTTAAACAATAAAATTACTTTGAAACAAACATTTTATAGCCTCATTGCTTAAATTTAAAAAAAAATTCAAATGGAACTGAAAAAAAAACGCTATAAAAAAAAGTTAAAAGCAAAAAAATACTTAATCATATTTGTCATATCCTAAAAAAAATAGCTTACAATTCATTTAATTGAATTGTATTTAAACTATTAAAACTAACAAAAAGTTCCAGTAAAAAGTTCTTGATGAAAACTCATCAACAGTTTAAATAATTTATGACATTTCAATGTTAAGAACAAAAGCCAAGCTTTGCGATTTTGGGGCGTTTTGCAGGCGATTTTAAACGCCGGCGTTATCTTTTGTAAACGTTTCAACCGTTTAGGATTTGCTGATTAAAATATCAGCAAACAATTTTGATGAAATCTGCGTTATTTGATAAATGGTAAAATATATTATGAAAAGTTTACAAAATTAATGCGAAATTTTGAGGTAGCTTGAAAAAGCAAAAACGACCTGATGTTCATTACACAATAGCGCCACCCTCAAAGCAAATTAGTGTCGGCGGCTTGAAGTGCGCACACAAGCACAAACCCATACACACACATACAGACATTGACACGTTGATCATGTACGACTGATTGTCTGATTGACTGATTGATCATTGAGGCATCCCGCAACGAAGATTTCAACAATTAATAATGCATTTGCATTGGACAAACAAAAAGGCAGCAAATAATTTAAGCGCTTGTTTGCCATTCAACTGAAGTGCTGAAATTGCACACAAAAAATGAGAAAAATAAATATAGCTGTTTAAGTCGGTAGTTGATGCCCTACACTTTCGACCTTTGTGTTGCGCGTGAAGGCTTTTAAAGTCATGACGAAATTTGCAAAAGTTTGCAAGGTAATAATGTATTCAAATCAAAATGAATGCCTAAAAATTAACAAGAACAAAACACATTACAAATCACGTTTAAGCGATCAAATAGCAAATTTATGACAGTTTATTGGCTTCCTTCTTGACGTCACAAACATACGCACAAACCTGATGAACTCTCTTCGGTCATAAATTACAGGGGCAAATGGCATAAAAACGCCAACTCATTTATCAAAGCTATTCAGATATAATTTTTTTTTTTTCAACTTATTTTCAAATACTTTTGAAGATTTACTGAAATGAAATGAGAAAAGTGTTAAATAGAAGCAATAGCGGCAGCGGCAGCGACAGCAACAGACGAGGTATATAATTTCAATACAATCGAAATTAGCCTAAGTTAGATAGATAGATAGATGAGCGCGTAACCAGTTTGACAGACAGACCGACAGACAGACAGAGAGACAAATAAAAAGACAGACAGTTAGCTTAATGGACAGACACACGCGTGGTGATTGAGATAAAAAAAAAAACAAAATAAAATAAATAAACAATTGAGTGAGTGAGATAGCGTATTATAGAAGAAGGAAGCGGCGCGGCGCGGTGTGGCGAGACAAGGCGAGACGTATGTGAGACAAGTTCGCTGCTCATCTTCCGACTATGTTAATTTGAATATGGTTTGACGTTGATGTTGATGTTGGTGTTAGTGTTGTTGTTGCCGTTGGCGTTAGCTTTTGATGTTGTTTGTATTTGTCTTGTTGTTTTTTTTTTTTTGTTTTTTTTGTTTTTTGGTGTTACTGTGTTGATTTATGTTAGTAACAAAAGCGCAAGTATTGTTGTAACGCACATTGGAGTGCTGCTGCTGCTGCTGCTGTTGTTGTTGTTGTTGTTGTTGTTTATTGACTAAGGTCAACAACGCACGTTTAACGCGCTACACAAATCAGTAAAGCCCATTCAAAATTGATGCGTTGCTATCCGGTGTCGCATCTTTGCTTAAGCAGGCGGCTGGCTGACGTTGCCGATGACGACCACATGGTACACCATAATGAGCATGCTCATAATGACGATGATGATGACGTCTGTGCGGCTGCTGTGTCTCTGTTGTTAAGGCTATAAAACAAAAGACAAAAAAACATATGCAGACAACCTGTTTTTTTTGGAGGTTAAAACGCCAAACCTAAATTTGGGCGAAAAAAAACAAAAACTTGACATTTAATAAGAAAAAAAAAAAAAAATAAATAAATTCAGACAGCGCACGGCGTTTAACGCTTCTTTGGCAAAAAAAAAGCAGCAATAATTTTAAGTATTTTTTATGTTTTTTTTTTTTTATTTGTGACAAGATAAATTGAGGACTTGTAATGTTTTCACATTGGGGAAAAAAATTTCTGGAAATTTGTGCATTAACAAAAAAATAAATGATAAAAATTAAATAAAAAAAATGAGACAAATCAGTATTTCTGAAAAATGTAAAAGACAAAACAACAACAAAACACATGCATATGAAAAAAATTATAAATAAATAAATACATAAAAATCGTCAATGGCAGCAATTCAGCAACTCAGCCATTGACCTATTGCCACATATTAAATATTTGAACAATTTTAGTTTTCGGTTTTTTTGGTGTTTTTTTTTTTTATCTTCTGCTGCCTTTTGATTAACAGATACATGAGCAACATTGGCAGCAGCAAAAAACAAAGACAAAAACAACAACATTAATATGATAATAAACAAACACAAAAAAATCAGCGGAAAAAAATAGCATTTAACGCCATTATGAGCAATTGAAATGAGATTCAAACTTACTTGACTTTGTCAGAGTCATCGTCATCGTCAATGTGGCCAACTTGAACGATTAACGAAGATACGCAAATCAAAAGCGTTAATGCTCAACTTTGTTGTTGTTGTTGTTGCTGTTGTTGTTATTCACACACATTTTGTACTTCAACTGCAATTATATAATAATGTTGTTGCTGCAGTAGTTGTTGTATTTCTGCCTCCTCCTCATTTACTGCTTCTGCTGTTGCTGCTGCTGCCTTAACTGCTTCTTCATCATCTTCAACAACAACAACAACAACAACTTTTTGTTCGTTTCTTGGTTGCCTTTGAGGCTGACCAACAACTATTGTTGCTGTTGTTATTGTTGTTGTTGTGGTATTGTTGTATTGTTGTTTTTGTGCGTATTGTAAGCAGCGCAAGTACATTTTTTTTTTCTTTAAGGCAAAACAAAATATATAATTTTTTTTCAATTGCTCATTCATATAAATAGCCAAAACTTATTTGAGTGGCGCTACAGAACGCGTTCGCCTGCAATTGTGTTAACTACTGAACAACTGACCAAAAAAAAAAAAACCGTCGAAGAAGCAGCAAACAATTGTGTTCAATATCCTTTTGCTATTAAACAAAAAAAAAATAAATAAACGAAGAAAATGAAGTGCTCATACGCTTTCCTGTTTGCATTCATCGGCTTTGTGTCCTTCGTCTGTGGCGCGCCTTTGGATGATTCAAGCAAAGCGACAATTTTACGTTACGATAATGACAACATTGGCACCGACGGCTACAGTTTCGGGTATGTGCGAAATTCGCTGTTAATAAAAACTGCATAAGCCAGCAACATTTTTATCCTTCACATTTCACATTTTACAGTTATGAGACAAGCGATGGCGTAACACGTCAGGAGCAAGCTGAGCTCAAAAATGCCGGCACCGAGAATGAAGCGATTTCGGTGCGCGGTTCGGTCAGTTGGGTCGCGCCCGATGGTCAAACTTATACGCTCAACTACATTGCCGATGAGAACGGTTTCCAGCCGCAAGGCGATCATTTGCCGCACAACTGAGACAACTGAGACACTTCAATACATATACATTATATAATTTTTTTCTTTTACTTTCATTTTACTCTGCAAACTTTTTGTACTTGTATTTATGTACGATACATGTAAATAACAGTATTAAATGTTAATATGCTTTTTGCTTTTATGCTAAATTTGTTTAACGTTTCTTAAAATCTAGGAATTTAAATAGATTTGTGCTTTTAAATAAAGAAGCACAGAAAATTTTATTTAATTAAACAAATTCAATTCATCAAATTGTTTCAAGTTTATAGTATAGTCGTTTATGGCAGTTGAGCCCGTTTTGTGCGCATACAATTTTCACCCAGGCACAGAAAACTTGTTTTTGTGCGGTTTTTGGTAAAAAATCATTTTCAAGGCCATCACAAAAAGTATCTGAAGATGACAGACAGTCAGACAGACAGACAAGCTCACGACGTTCATTTAGCACCGCCAAAGCGCACGTTTCACTTAAGTGACTTGCAGTGTTGTGAAGAATGCAACAATTCACAAGTCGCGCTATACTCATTTTGCAATAAAAACGGAAACAACAACAATAACAACAACAACAGCAAGTGTGACTTTCAACTGAAATCATTTGTTTGACATTTTTGATTTCATTATTTATTCATTTGTATATTTTAAGCTTCTTGCTTGCCAAATAACGGTACTCATATACAATTTGTTGTTATTTATTGGTTTCTATTTGTTTGTAATTTGCGTAATGAAGATATGAATGTATTAAAAAAATATGTACGCGTCATTGTCATCATAATTGATGTTATGTCACTCATTAACTTCTCACTTCAAATACAAAAAAAAAATAAAATAAAACAAATTAATTAATAAAACTTATAAAAAAATGGAATTAAAAATTTTTACTTAATATAAAAATGCAAAAACCGGTTTGATTTGCTTCCTCGCTTGCACACTTTCTGTTGCGCTCATTTACACTCGTGTTGACAATTTAGCGTGGCAAATGAAAGATTCTAATTAGTAGAGAAAATAATTTGGCACCTGTGTGTGGAATTTTAAAAACGAAAACGAATCGAAACGATATGAAACGCACGGGATGATATATTATACAAGACGCTGAGATGAGATGAGTTACGATCCGATGAGATACAATGCAGCAGCACCAACAACAACATCGACAATGCTATTAAGACAAAAGTATATTTAAAGCTATTTTTTTGTTGTTGTTAATTTTTTTGTTGTGCGATTCATTTTGTTGTTGTTGTTGCCTTTAGTGTGTTTTAAGTGTTAATATGTAATTAAAACGTATTTCATTTTATATACTTTTTTCATAACTTTGTACGAGGCATTGCACATTTTTCGATGATGAGGACATTTTGTTAATAAAGAATCGACAATAATGACAACAACAACAAACGAAACAGTTTTTTTTTTTTGTAAATTTGGTTGGATTTCACAAGTATAAAAGGCAACGACGGGACTCAGCACAGTCAGTCAATTGCACCGTTCAATTGAAAACGCGCAACAAAGTTAAATAAGATAAAATATCATAAAACATTAAAATGAAGTATGAAATAGTTTGCTTTGCTCTGCTTATCGCAGCTTGTCTAGCGGCACCGGCACCGGCACCCGAAGGCGATGAAACGCATGCCGAGACTCTGCGCTTGGAGAGCGAAAACAATGGCGTGGACAAATACTCATTTGCGTAAGTAAAACTTTGATGTTGGCAAAGACGTGCAATTGGCCAAAACTCGCTTCACTTCTTGTTGTCAACAGTTATGATACCAGCAATGGCATCTCACGCTCGGAGGAGGGTGAACTGAAGACCATTGAAGACGGCGCCGCAATTGTTGTCCACGGCACAACGTCTTGGACCGCGCCCGATGGCAAGAAATATGAGATCGTCTTCAATGCCGATGAGACTGGCTATCATCCAACATTCAAACTAGTTGCCTAAAGAATTCCTTCAACGGAACTTAAAAAAATTAGTATGACGCTTGAATGACATTTTATAATACGCAACTAATCTGTAAATAAACGAGATACAATATGCGTTATAAGGAGCATACAAAAGTGTATAAAAAGAAGAACAACAAATAAATACAAATGAACATAAAAACATGTGCAGAACAAGTTCAAAATTTTATTTTCTAAATTTTAATTTTTTCATTTTAACTTGCCTAAATGAATTCATAAAATAAATAAAAAAAAAAAACAAAAATTTTTACACTTAAAATAAAATTATGCAAATCATATTCATGCAAATGTTAATTTTTTGATCCGGTTTTGGCTTTATCGCTTCGGAATCGTGCTCGTGTTTTTTGGGTATAAAATGATGGTCGGTTCGCTACATCGACACCATTCAACGTTTGCCTATCTCAATACGAGCCACGCAAGAACCGAAAAACAAATCAACTTCAAAATGAAATTCATCATTGTTTTCGCCGCACTTTTCGCCGTCGCTTTGGCTGCTCCTACTAGCTCAGATGCTGATGCTCAGACCCTCCGTCAGGAGTCCGATGTTGGTCCCGAAAAATACAACTATGGGTAAGTATTAAAAAAATTATAATGTGGAATATAAACGAAAACGGATTATTAACTTTATTATTTCTTGACAATTTGCAGTTATGAAACCAGCAATGGCATCAATGCTAACGAAGAAGGTGCATTGACAAACCCCGGCGCAGAAAATGAAGCCATCGCTGTCCGTGGCTCATTCTCCTTCGTTGCTGATGATGGTCAAACTTACACCGTAAACTATGTTGCTGATGAGAACGGTTTCCAGCCACAAGGCGCTCATTTGCCAGTTGCCCCAGAAGCTTAAATGCTCCTATCTTTAACAAATTTTCCGCATCCTTTGTATCCCTATCCTAGTCCGTTTTATTGCTTGTTACGCTCGCAATTGAATGTAAAACTTGATTGCGAGCTAAAAGCAAATTGTTGAACAAAAAAGAAAATATGTTAAGAGAATAAAAAGAATTTCTTAAAACTAAATTTATCATTTTAATTGTGTTTTTAGTAATTATTAGCAACCTAAACGGCTTTAGGATGGCAGAGCGTGCAAAACGCTCCTATTGCTAAGAACGACTCTGTTACACAACATTTAAGACACTTTAGTGCTGAAAGAAAATAAATCAAATTCTAAAGATTTGAATTTTGGCGTGATCAATTGGAATTTTACCATTGCCAAAATATCAAAAGTTGTTTCGATAAAAGTATTGCATTGATATGTCTTCAACAACATTATATCGACGTTGTTCTGTAATGTGAAAAATTTTTCTGTCTAAATGTGAAAAATGTTGTTCAAATTATCTTCACAGTGAAACTAAATTTTCGGTTTATATTAAGAAGTTAAAAATCCAAAACGCTCTTGGGTTCAACATTTTGCATGACAGAATATTATATTGTAGAATATATTAACAATAAACAAATACCAACATAAAACTCAATTCGTTCTCAATCTAAAATCTAAAAGACACCCCAGGCCATAATTTCGTTACGTGTTAAAGGCATACTTAAGGCTCGTTACATTGCACACTTGGGCTTATAATAGATGGCTAATAACGATAATACAAGATGTTAACCTGCTTTCGCTCCCCACATCATCGACAAGCTTCCCGCTACAAAGAAGGTCATGTTTACGAAAATGTTATACCCGAAACAATAATTGAAAAACACGTGAGAGTCATAATCGATTTTGTTTCAAATAAGATGTAGCAACAAAAACAAATTATTTCTTCTTTCAACGCTTGACATAATAATTTAAATAACTTTAAGCTTGAAAATAATTTAATTTCAAATATTTCTTATTCAATGCTTATCAAGTGTTGCTTATTAACATGTTGTCCATTGAGCCCAGTAAACAATAAGAAATTTATTGTGTATTTAAATGCCAACAGAAAAGAATTTGTTGGCATAAACGATTCAGTTTAATTATTTAATTTTTCTTAACGCAGATTCATAAAGTTTGTAACTGATAGAAGGAGACATCTCGGTCTATATAATGTTTCGAATTATCGTTTGATCGTATCATGATTAATTATAAAATTATAAATTTCTACATCACTGGCATCAGCAAAGAAAATTGGAAAAATTATACTCTGTCGAAAAATTGGGCGTGGCACTAAAACATGATAGCGAAGAGTATCCAGTTTTCTACAAGGCCGAATGTAGCCTGTAGCAAGAAAATCATAGCATGATCAACTTTGTTTAAAAAAATAAATTGTGTTTTATTTAATATATAATTTTTTTTTATTTCATTGAATTGATTATTTTAATTTATGAAATAATAATCACACCAGACTAAATTAAAAACCAGTAAGGGAGCTATTTTCGGCTATGCCGAAACTTATATACTCTTGCAAACGTTTTCACAATTATTCTTATTAGAAAATCCTTTTATGATTTTCCAAAAAGAATCATATACGTAGCCACGCCCATTTTATTATTTGTCTTAAAGAAGGCAATGTAGTCAAACTTCACTACATTTTCCAATCTTGTATCTCGTCTTTACAGAGAAAGCCAATTTTTAAGTTTTTAGTTGTATGGGCGGTACCACGCCCTTATGTCCGATTTTTATAAAATTCTGGATTTAAGTCAGGCATTAACAAAAACACGTAATAGCAAAGTTTAGTTTGCTTATATCCAAGAACAAAAAAGTTTTTCTAACAAAAACTGTATTTTTAACCGATCATTCCTATGGGAGCTATATGCTATATTAATCTGATCTTCACAATTTTTACACAGTATTTTTGGTGATATCAAAAAAGTTTTTGTGCAAAACATTGAGTCGATAACTCCAAAAACACGCTGCTTTTTAAGCAAAAACATCATTTTTGACCGATCCTTGCTATGGCAGCTATATGCTATAGTAGCCTGATCTTGACGATTTTTGCACGGTAAATTTATTGATGTCAAAAAAGTATTTGTACAAAATATTGAGTCGATAACTCCTAAAACACGCGGTTTTTTAAGTAAAAACATAATTTTTGATCGATCGTTCATATGGGAGCTATATGCTATAGTCATCCGATCAAGCTGAATTTTACATACCAAATACCTGCAAGGAGAAGAAAATTTTCTGCGTTTAAATTTTTTTGCTAACTTTAAAACTCTGGCTGGAAATCGCATTGAAACAGACAGACAGACAGACGGACAGACGGACATCGTTATTTGAACTCGTCTCGTCATGCTGATTAAGAATATATATACTTTGTATAGTCGGAGATGTCTCCTTCACTGCGTTGCAAACTTCATGACAAAGTTAATATACTCTTTTTGCAAGAGTATAAAAACACACACTTAAAGCGAAATGCAAATGTTCATGCAGGAATAAACTTTGATATTTGCAACCTGGTTTTTTCTCCATTGAATTTTTTCCCAAATTTTTTTGGGTATAAATTGTTGCAATTTTGCTACTTCGATATCATTCTAAGTTTGCTTTTCTCAATAAGAGACAGGCAAGAACCGAAAAATCAAATAAAAAATCAAAATGAAATTCTTCATTGTTTTCGCCGCTCTCTTCGCCGTTGCCTTGGCTGCACCAAGCTCGGATGCTGAGATCGTCCGTCAGGATTCCGATGTTGGACCCGAAAGCTACGGTTTTAAGTGAGTATTCAAAGTGTGAATGTAAATGACAAAGGCATACGGATTACTTACTTTCAACGTTTTTAGGGTGGAGACCAGCGATGGTACTTTGAAAGAAGAAGAAGGTAAACTCAAGGATGTCGGCACTGAACATGAAGCCATCGTCGTTCATGGTTCCTACAGCTGGATTGATGAGAAGACCGGTGAAAAATACACTGTAACCTATTCTGCCGATGAGAACGGTTTCCACCCTGAAGGCGCTCACATTCCAAAACAACAATAAGCGAAAACGTAGTCAAGTGAAAAGTAAATTTGTATAAATAAATGAAAAAAAAGCAATTTAAAGATATAATTTCAACAAAAATCTTTTATTTAAAAAAAAAAAAAAAGTGAATAAAACCAGTAAGGACGCTTTCTTCGGCTTTGCCGAAGATGTATACTCTTCACAACACCTTTTGTGGTACGCCTACAGACTAATTTTCGTTGTTATACCTCATTGGGTGCCAGATATATGGAAATTATTGCTTTTGGTCATATGTGGGCGGTACCACGCCCATTTTGATATCACAATAGTTTTTAAGCCCCACTATGAACATAAGTATGATGTTTTAAGTCAATTAGTTAAGAAGCAAAAAAGTTTTCATACAACGACTTAAATTTTCTTCTCTTCCACTTCCTCATTTTGTATGGCAGGTAACAGTTCCAGTTGTCCGATCTTAATGAAACTTTCAGGAATTTGGTTTGGCTACGGTTTACTACCACGTGTATAATTTCATACTACGATAGAAATTTTTTTATACTCTGAAAGGTGAAAAGTATTATAGTTTTGTCACGAAGTTTGTAACACCCAGAAGGAGGCGAGGTCGACTATACACGGTATATACATTCTTGATCAGGATGACAAGACGAGTTGATATAGCCATGTCCGTCTGTCCGTCTGTCTGTATGTATGCAAACTCCTCCCTCAGTTTTGAAGCTATCGACCTTCAGCTACCAGTTTCAGTGGTCCGATCTTGCTGGTTCCGACCAATGTGTTATCGAATTAAAATACACGAGTCTGTGCAAAATAGTATAGTCGGCCACGCCTCCTTCTGGGTGTTACAAACTTCGTGACAAAACTATAATACTTTTCATTTCGTAAAGAGTATTATAATCGAAACAATGAGAATGAAGTCAACAATGTCAAAAAAAAGCGACTTTTCTTATAGTTGTGAAACTTATTTCAATTGGGAAATATTAGAATGCAGCAATGACACAATCGTCGTAGCGTTAGAAAGAAATTGTTAAAAGGCATAACTTTTTGTTAATTTTCTATTTTCGTAATATAATAAAACAATATTTTGCATTGTTTAACATTTAAATTTTTTGTTTTGTCATTTCATGTTGAATGACAAATTACAGAGTCAAATTCGATTGACAATAATTGAACGATTTTGTTCTTGTTACCAAAACCGATGTCATAACGTAATGTCATTTCCGATGCCGACAACGAAAAAGCTTAAAACTTATTGACTACAAATATATATTCATGTATTCATAGACATAGACATTTGCAAAGCAAGTTTAACAAGTTTAACTAATTCTTTTATTTTTTGTCCACCCTTATTTATAAAGCAACAATGAAACAAAAAGATAAAAAAAATGTACAAAAATATTAATAAAAACCAACAAAACGCTACAACAAAACATATTGCAAATCGTGTTCCAGCAAATAGTAATTTCGATTTTTCTAAATCAAGTTTTTGGTTTTCGCTTTCATTATTCACAATTTTTGGCTATAAATTGATACGCCTTTAACTCTTCGACACCATTCAACGTTTGCCCATCTCAATACGAGCCACGCAAGAACCAAAAAAAAAATCAACTTCAAAATGAAATTCATCATTGTTTTCGCCGCTCTTTTCGCCGTCGCTTTGGCTGCTCCTGCTGGCTCAGATTCTGATGCTCAGGTCCTCCGTCAGGAGTCCGATGTTGGTCCTGAAAGTTACAAAAACTCGTAAGTATTAAAAAAAATAATAATGTGGAAAATAAACAAAAACGGATTATTAACTTTATTATTTCTTGACAATATGCAGTCTTGAGACCAGCAATGGCATCAAAAAGGAAGAAGAAGGTCATTTGACAAACGTTGGCGCAGAAAATGAAGCCATCTCAGTCAAAGGCTCATTCTCCTTCGTTGCTGATGATGGTCAAACTTACACCGTAAACTATGTTGCTGATGAGAACGGTTTCCAGCCACAAGGCGCTCATTTGCCAGTTGCCCCAGAAGCTTAAGTGCTAAAGATTACTTTCGTATCTTTTGTGTCCTTAACCTAGTCCGTTGGTTGCTTTTCAAAACTCGCAATTGACTGACAAAGTGTAATTGTGAAATGAAAAGTAAATTGTTGTAAAAGTTTATGTTAACAGAATAAAAGTGTATTTGAAAAAAAAAATGGTTTTTTGGCTTTATGTTTTATATCATTGGTTGAAGAATGTCGCCTTATTGTTCTTGCTTTCAATTATTAAGATTGTTTAACTTTTCGCCAATAATTGATGCATTTTTGTATTCAAGGGAACAGTAGACTTTTTATGAATAATTCAATTTTTTAAATTATTTAAAAAAAAGAACTTTTGATTTGTATTTTTGTTTTATTGTTTTTAATTAATTTCATAAGCAAATAACGCAAAAATAAACTGACTTATTTATTAACATATTTTGACATGTTAAATACCATTTTACTGAATTGAAACTCTAATTGATAAAAACAAGATTGGACTCGTTTGACATTATACTTATATTAGTCTGTTTTGGAATCAAGAATTCAAAGCCAAACGGTCTAATGAAATAATTTAAAAATGGAGTCGATAAAGATACAAGATTAGTTAGGAACGTGGAAAAAAAAGATACATATTGGAAATTAAAAATGAAAAAGACTCCTTCTTGTTATCTATGTTATAAAATATGTTAACAAGTCGTTCATACATATGTCTTTTCAACCCGGATATTTTTTTTGAATATTTATGTATACATTCTTATATGAAAGACTGATCTGACTGGCTGTTTTTCTGCGTGCTTGGAAGCCTGTATTAAATTAAATTCAGCTGAGATCAAAAATTCTAGTTTCTATTCTAAAATCGTTAACACTTTTCCCTTTATAATCAGCACAGAGAATCAAATAGGCATGAATTTAAATTTCTAATTAAAAGAAGTAACTAATATAAAACGAAAACGTGTTTATGTGTGCGTATGTACATTTGCTTGTGTACATACATACATACATGTTATGTTACTATGTGTAAATTTTGTTGCTAAATTCCTTTTTGTTTTTTTTGCGAAGATTTGAATTTACGATTGTAGTTAAGCGTATAAAAGAGATGATGGCCATAGTATGGATGTATTAGCATAACTTGTTCAAGAACTTTTTTTCTATTAAAACAAAAAAAATTTAATGAAATCAAAAGTATATGACGCAAGAGAAATGCAAATAAAACAGTATTAAAACGCAAAACAAAAATTATGATAATCATTATGAACAAAATGAAATGAAGAGTTCCTAAAAATATAACTGATAGGCATTTAAAAATGCAAATCAGCAGACGCCCAATAATCAAAGCAGAACCAAGAATATTAAATGATAATTAACAAACAAAAATCGAGTTCAAATTTGCAAAATCTTCCTCTTTGAATTCATAGTTAAATGCATACATACATATGTACATATTTATTTATATACAAATATACCATGCATGTTTTTTGCTTTGTTTTAAGTTTTTGTTGTTATTGTGGTTTTGGATGCAAGTAGTTTTTAACCTTCACATTAATTTGCGGAATTTCAGCAAAAACAAAGAAAGAAAAAAAACGCGTTTATTTATACTTTTTTTACATATATATATATTTTTTTTTTGTTGTATATTTCAACTTGTTTTCTTTAGTTATAATATTAAATGTTAACTATAATTTGACAAAGTTGATTTTTTTTTAATCTAACTTGTGTTTATGCATGAAGTATCTCATCATTATCAAGGCTTACTTGAACTTGTGTTGGCGCATAGGCGTGTCTCAACTATCTTAGCCGATCAAATGTATCTAGATAAATCACACAACAGACTTAAGATGTGCTTATGTATGTGCTCACATACATATGCGCGAAGTATAAAAAATAAATAAATAAAGTAAATAAAACCAACAAAATTAATAAAAACGAATTTGTTTAAAAATTATATGACAACGAAGACGAAAAATCTTTTCAAGGTCAAAATATAAATTGTAGATTAGCATACCGGTGTTTATGTGTGTGTGAGTGTGCAGACACACTGTTTTAAATTTCGTTTCTTGTTAATTAATACAAAAAATACAGGCAGCAAATGAAGATGCTAAAACTAGTTTTGCACTAAAACTCACAAACAGATGAACACGTTGAACATCACCGGTCAACTTAGCCAAACTTCCACGACCGATTTATGCATTGATTTTTGTTGTTTTTTTTTTTGTTGTTTTTTTTTAATTTGGTTTTTTGTTATTGTATATTATTTTAAGTTTGGAGTTTTGAATTCAACTCAAATTTCTATGCAAACATTAATGCAAAACTAATCAGAATCACTCGTCAAATAAGTGCTTTGACGCACGCGGGCCAATAATGTTCATAGGCCGTTCGTTAGTTTAGATGTGCTAACGTTGGTCAACAAAAAAAATTCAACTTTGTCCCGCCCGCATTGGGCCGATCAACAAGTTCGACAACTTTATTGCCTCTTTTTCGCACAATTTGATTTTTTTTCTCATTATGGCTTACGAATTTAAATTTGTAATTTGATTTTCGTTTTCGTTTTAATTTTTTTTATCATATTTAAATTTTTTTCCGTAGGTCTTTCGACTTTGAAAAGTTAAATTTATGCTCATGTTAATGTCCATTTAACGTTTTTTTTTTACACAATTCTATACATGTTTTGTTTTCTTTCTGAAGTTTTTGGCTATAAAATGAAGCCAATTTTGCTACATCGACATCATTCAACGTTTGCCCATCTCAATACGAGTCACGCAAGAACCGAAAAACAAATCAACTTCAAAATGAAATTCATCATTGTTTTCGCCGCTCTTTTCGCCGTCGCTTTGGCTGCTCCTGCTAGCTCAGATGCTAATGCTGAGACCCTCCGTAACGAGTCCGATGTTGGTCCCGAAAAATACAACTATGGGTAAGTATTAAAAAAATTATAATGTGGAATATAAACGAAAACGGATTATTAACTTTATTATTTCTTGACAATTTGCAGTTATGAAACCAGCAATGGCATCAATGCTAACGAAGAAGGTGCATTGACAAACCCCGGCGCAGAAAATGAAGCCATCGCTGTCCGTGGCTCATTCTCCTTCGTTGCTGATGATGGTCAAACTTACACCGTAAACTATATTGCTGATGAGAACGGTTTCCAGCCACAAGGCGCTCATTTGCCAGTTGCCCCAGAAGCTTAAGCGCTATTAAATTAAAACTTCCTGATTCCGATCCTTCCGAATCCTTTATCTCCATCTTCGTTTATTGCTTGTTTTAGCTCGCGATTAACTGACAACGTTGATTGTGAATAAGAGCAAATTGTTAAAAGAATAAAATATTGAAAAAAAAAACTATTCTTTGTTTTAGTATTTGTTGTATATACGTACATACATATGTATTTTCATAAATATGTATGTTTTGTAAAAAACTATAATCGAGCAAAATTCGATATCATAGAAGATTTGTGATAACAAATAAACTCTATCAATCATGTAATGATTTAGAAATAAAAAACTCGTTAACTAACTGTGTATAAGAGTGGGTGCAATTTAAAGGCATTTAAAATTGTTTACTTTTCAAAATTCTTTACAAAATTTTGTTTTAAAAACCCTTACCCCTAATTATTGCCATTAAACACAAATAATAGAAGACTAATAGGTTTTAAATTGACCAATTAAGTTGGTAGTTGCATGTACAAATTTGATACTGTCAGAATGTCTTTTACTTGGAATAATGTCCAATATGTTGTATTTTTTAAAAATTATAGTTTACTGTCTTTTGGATAGATTGATTTACTTTATAACGAAAGATTGTTTGTTTTCCACACCATTTTCGCTCCATTCTTTACTTCACGCTTCCTTCGAAACTGAAAGGAAGTTAAAGTTTTACAGCTTCGATAAGCGTGCGGATCTCTTCATTTAAAAGTTAGTATAGATTTATTTTTTAAAACAAAGAAAATGTCCAATTTTCAAAACAAAAAAAAAGTGATGCGATGCAGAAGGCTTTCTAGAAATGTCTTTTTCAGTCTTCTATTCGTGATTGGGTGATGAACTGCCAGCAAAATCACTTGACAAACATTTTTGGATGACACTTAGGCCGATCATTATAGCGGAAAATATGTGGGTTTATTTGTTCTAAAATGGTAGGTACACCAACATCGCGGAGAATTATGGGTATCTCCATGTACCCAGGAGCTTGAAACTTTTTTTCAAAAGCCAAATTTTTCAGGTTATTATTTTGACGAGTGTACTCGAGTTGTTAAATTTTTTCTGCTTAAATGTCTAAACCAGAAAATAAGGACATAAAAAAATTGAATTAAGAGATTTTTTAATTATATTATATTCACTGTTTTTTTTGAAACTGAATGTCAATAACTATATAAAAATTATTGATAAAAATTTTATGAAGTTATTTTTTACTAAAGAAATTTTATTAACCGATTTGTTAACATTGATTCAGCTAAATTATCGACCTCTCTCGTCTAGTTTCAAAATTTAAATGTCTGTTTTATGTATAATTCAAAGCATTAATTAATGCAAATTATGTATTAAAAATTACAGGAAAACAAGAATGCAACCATGCAAATACATATGCCGTCAATTGAATAAAACAAATTATCTTCAAACAACACTTCTAAAACTCGTTTGTTAAAAAAAAGTCATTTGTCAAATACAATCATGCTGATTAAAAGTGAATACAAAAAAGAAAGAAGCATTAAAATAAAAACAAATCAGCTATTATAAAATGAATTTGACAATACATGCATATGTTTGAATTGGCAACTTCAAGTTCTTTGCATTTTTAATAATATATTTAATAATGCGTGAAAAATGCAAATTTTTATCAAATTCGTTTTGTACCAATGACTTAAGCTTTTTCGCTTTGGCTGCTTCTGGCTTTGACGTTGATGCTAAAATCGTTCGTGACAATTCGGATGTTGGACCCAAAAGTCACAAATATGTGTAAATATTTATTTAAAAGGATGGACCAAGGATGACTAATTTGAATATATCTCTTTCTAACTATTTTAAGATATGAGACATCCAACAATATAAAAGGGGAATCCGAAGGGGTGCTCAAGGATGCCGGTTGTGAACACGAAGCCTACATTCACAAGGGTGCCTTCAGCTGGAAAGATGAGAAGATCGGCGTAGTTTACGCCGTTGACTACGTCGCCGATGAGAACGGTTTCCAGCCACAAGGTGCCCACATCCCACAGCTTTAAATTCGAGGCCATTGAAATGAGTTCAGATAACTTATAATGCTACCGTGTCCAGTCCAGTCAACTGTGAATTTTGGACAGTTCAAAACAAAACAAAACTAAGAAAAAAAATTTTTTTTCGATTAACATTTGTTTTTTTTTTTCAATTTTGACTGTATTTAATGGAAGTTGAGGTTATGGACATGACAAACATGCTAAACAAGTCACCTTTAGCTGAAGTATTTAAAAATGTATTTAATAATATAATTTCTTATGGTTGAAAAACCTGGAATGGTGAAGAAATATTTGATATTGTGAGTTTAAGTGTATAATAATAATTTTGGATTAATATTTTATCGTTTTACAGTTGTTTTTTTTTTTTTAATATTTTTAATTGTTATTGTTCATTTACTTGTCGTTTTTACTGCCTTCTTTAGGAAGTACCTAATGTGTAAATTAAAATATTACATACATACATAGATACATATACATAGATTGTTTGTAAAAAAAATTCGAAAATTTCATAATTCATAATTATTTCTATCATTAGACATTTTTATTTTATTACTTTAAATCGCCTTGTTTTCTGTGCATTTATGTTTGTAGACTGCGATTGAAACCACGTATGTAAAACTTGTTTGTTCTATGTCCTCTTTGTGATTGATTGCCTTATCCTCCTTGTTAAATTCATAGAATATCTAACGTTATTCGTGTTTTTCCTTTCGTTCTGTACGATCAATATAATCGCGTTGTTAAAAGCTGCTGTGTGACCTGTTCCAGAAAACAAAAACCATTTTGTTTCAAGTTTGCACCGCCTGTCATACGAAAATCTAAATAAACTTTATAAAATCAAATGGAATCAGAAAGAAACTTTCGGCTAATTAACAAATGCAGCTTCCACGTGCTAAGTGTGCATACATGGTTAATTATTTACAAATTTTAACAAACTAAGCGAATAAGCCAAATTGTTTTTATCGCTTGCACAAGCTTTTAGTGAATGTGGATTTACATCCAATATAAAAATAATTGCATACTTTTAGCCTGCGTGATTTTGTTTCGATTGACTTAAAGCAGTACTGCTATGCATCACAAAACCAGATGAAACTAATTGGTGAATATATTTATCGTTAAATTTTAAACTAATAAAATTAGTTTTCCTTATTCAAAATTGCTTGTAAATGCAATTTAGTTATGCGCAAAAGTGATGCATTCGCACACAGCTTGCGTTAAGAAACGTGTGTAATTTGGGCAGAGTACTGCTTACTGCGCATAAAAACTGCATTTGTGAAATCACCCTATTTTTCAATATTAAAACAAAAGACTTAAGTAACAAACTTGTCAAAAATTATAAATATTGCTGCATATTTATAAGCGAAAAGAAAATTCAGCTGTTTTTTTAAATTAAAACAAAAGACTTAAGTAACGAATTATTATATAATTGTATTAGTTGTTGCATATTTATGAACAAAAAAAAAAAAACAGCTATTGGAATATATTGATATGCTTATACTTGAATTGTGAATGTCAAGTGGTAACAGTGGAAGGTAAAACATCTTCTAAAATATCACTTTTTAATTAATATAAAAAAAATATATCCGTAACAAAAGCAGCTCGATCAGACTTGGTTTTAAAATACTCTTTGACAAATGATCCGATTTTGAAAAAAATCAAGCTGTGCTTCAAAAACTAACAATTTGAAGAAACAATCACATCCGTTTATAGGATATGCACTGCAATTCATTTGTAATATATGTCCACATGTTTTTAAATACGGACGGCGTACACGAATTCGAAAAATGTTTATAAAACAATCACAATATTTAAAGACTTCTTGTTGGATTCTAATGTTAGACTTTTCAAGTTTCATCGTTATAGGATTGTTTCCTTGATACTCATTTTTGACCAAACATTCCTATGGAAACTACATAAGTATATGCTATAGTCGTCCGATCAATATAGTAGAATTTCTTCGATTTGCGAATGTTTTTGATATTTATAAGACTTTGGGAGAAGTTCGTACTGAAACTCGCAAAGTTAATATACTCTGTTCGTAAGAGTGGGAAAAGAAATGAATACGGAGTAATAAGTATAACCTTATAATAACAAAATAAATATATCATAAAGTTATTAATAAAAGTTAAGCTATTAAAAAACTTAAGTTATATTGGAAAATGTTTCATTATTTTATTATTTATAAAGAATAATTAGCTATTTATATTTTTTTATTAAAAGAAATGTTGACACAAGGAAGTGCCATTAATTTAAAAACATTGAGTATTGCAATTATTTTAATTGCAATTATTTTTATGGACTGCGTGAATCTTTTGAATAGATGCAGTCGCCTTTTAAACAGCGACAACGCGCTAATGATCAATGGGTAAGCTAATGAACAATTTCATACAATAATGATTGCAATTAAAATGCAAATCAATTCAGATGAAAATATAGAAAATCACAACTGTTTTCATGACAACATAAACGCACAAACTCATTTGTTATTATTTTTTTTTTTTTCGTAAACAAACATCAATTTTGATGTGTAATGCATGATTGAGTGCCATGCGATTGACAGTGTTGATTTAAACAACACAAGTCGAGGAATTTCAATAGCAAATTTCCTGAAAGTGTTAACAAATTTAAATTTAAATAAATCATGAAAATTATCAGCAATCGATCGTTGGTTAGATAATTTATGCAGCCAGTGAGCCGGACAAGTGCACACGCACAGCAAGATAAAAAAAAAAATAACTTGAAGAATAATTAAGAATGGCGCAAAAGTATCTATAAATAATAATATAATTATATAAGTGTTTTTTTGTGGATTTTCTTATAAATGTTAACATCATGCATTAACAGCAACAAATGAGCTTCATGTCTTCCTCATTGTCGCCAAAGACATGCAATTGCGCATCAATTACATGTTGATTTTGACTCATTTGCGTATTGAAACTTGTTTTTCCTTCGCGAATATTTATTTTTGCAATGTAAAATATATATATGTATATATTTTTTATGTTTCTTAATTTTTGCTTTTATAGTTTTAAAATAATAATGTGCCACAAGTTTAGCATAATCGATGCAAGACAGCAACAACAATTATTGCAGCTTATGTCTAACTTAGCCACGTTTATGGCAACTTGCACAAGGCCCGCATATGTTTGTTGCTGTTGCCGCAACGATTGCAACAAATGTCAACGATCAAGACGCTTAGCACGTTAAGTTGCTACTGACAAGAAAAAAAAAAAACAACAACAATAACAAAACACCAACAAATGTTATGTGTATGCATGTTGTGCGAATAATCTTCATGCCGCTTTGAGTTGTAGCTGAGCTCATCAATCGGAAAAACTATGTCTTGACAAACGTTGATGTTAATGTTAATTGTTTAATGGCATTAAGCACATTTGACTTTATTCATTTACAGCTTGATGATGTATTTAATGATGGCTTTCAATCGCATAGATAACATTTTTCAAGAAGAAAAATAAGAAGTTTGACTTTGCATGTAACTTAAATCGATGCGTTTGAAATGTTGAAATTTATCTTTCGTTAAACTTAATTTTTCGTTCAAGTAAAGTTTAATTGTTGTTTGCATTATAAATGACACAAACAACCACAAAAGTCAAAACAAACACGAAACTGAATAACATTTGCGATTATTCATCAGATTGGGTGTACACAAGTGCTAAGCAAATAACTGCGAAGCGTTTCTGTTTGTTGTCTATGAATTGATAAATGCATAAATTAATTTCGTTAACACTTTTGGCAATATGTTCGCGAAGACAAATTAAGAAAGTTTCAAAGAAATTAATTTGTGCCTAATAAAATGCCCTACGCGTCAGTCTATGGGTCAATTCAGTTTTGTGATAAAGTTCATCACTGACATAGTACTACTTGAAAGCCAAACACTTGTTTGTTGACCTCGAAACAAGAATTACAAAATTAAGTATACGTTTATAGTTTAATTTTTCTTTTTTCTTTGGCCAACTTTTGTACTTATGTTGACCATGACTTTCAAATCCACCGTCTAAGTTCATAGAAAACATTAAATAACAAATATTAAATAATGATTTTAATGAAGAAACATAAAATTTCGTAGCTAACTTAAAAACATAAAAGAAAAAAAAAACAAGCAATCAAGAAAAAAGGGTATACGATACAATCGACTCAACAGATTCTTTCAATATTCTTTCTAATTAATGCAGAAAATATAAAAAGAAATAAACCTGTCATTTTTGTTAAACATTTTCAAAGCGAAGACAAACAAATTTATGTATCTTAAATCACAAAAAAAAAATGATTCTAAAGCAAATCGCACGCGTCCAAAAACCAAATTTGAATAATCAAATAAATAACTTTTATTGTTTCTTTTTCTTATTTTCTTTGTGTAAAACCAGATTGAAAAGCAAAAGTAATGACACGCTATGCTTCGTGACTCGCGCTGGACATTTTGTTGAGCTCACGTATGCCCATGAAGCTCAACGCCTACGTAGAAGGCTCAGCCAAATGTGCTCAAACTTACATACTTGTACTATACATCTGAGATAAGCACAAAGCTGCTAATACACTCCACACACACACACACATACACACACACATGCATACATAGTCAGTGAGATGAGCAGAGAGCGCACAAATAAGGCTCAACGACGATTGAAAATCTCAGCGATTCTAAAGTTTTATAATGTTTACCTAATATTTTCAACTTTGTCAATTCGTCGCAGAACATCGTGGGGTGTGTTTCGGCATCAGCAGCGGTGAACACGGCACAAATAATAATAATAATAATAATACAAAAAATTAATATATAATTATTTTGACAATAAATTAAATATCAATAAAACTTGGCGGGAATTTAAAAAAATTGAACCAAATATTTTTGATAGTAAAGATTTTCTTTGCATATAACGAAATATTGAAGTATTTGACGAAAAATTAATGTGCCACGTGTAAAAAAAAAAAAAATAATAAAAAGAGGAAACACATAATTGAAGAATAATAACAATAATAAGCAAAAATATGCTTATTAAAATCACTGTCATTTTTTGTGTTGTAAGTTTTACTAATGAAATGAGAAACTTTTATTGTTTTAGTACTTAAAGTGAGAATAAGTGTTTAAATAAGAATATATTTAAAGCTTGGATTTGCATGCCTCAAAGATGCGACAACGCAACCAACAACTGTGCGGCCTTACAAATTTGGATTTACCATTGATGAACAACAGCATCGCTCAGAGCAAAGAGGTGAGTGCGCGCAAACTGAAATGTCATTGAAGTCAAGCTGTAAAAAAAACAATTAAATTGTGAAAACGTCTTCTTGATATGATGAGAACACTTCTAAATTTTGTAGTGTTTCTGATTCTTAAGAATATTATTCATTATACACAGCAGAGATGCAGATGTGGTGTGACCTAATATTATCCTTTTGCGAGAGTTTTGGGTATAGTCTAGGGCATTGTTCACCATGACTTAACATATTTTTATCAAGAAATGCTTTCAAAGCATGACTTGAGAATTCTAATAGTATCAATTGCTAGCGTTATATAATAGCAAAAAGGTGATCATCTGCCCCATCCTTGTCTTTTTTGCATTGAAATGCTGCCTTGACCTTGCCAGGGCAGTAAACGTTTTAAAACCGGGAAAATCAGAAGAGAAATGCTAATAAAAAATAAAGAATTTACTTTCAAAACAAAAGTTCTTTTTTTTGGCTTCAACCCTCTGACGTATGTATAAAACATGTTTTAAGAATGATTTGCTAAACAAGTTTATTCAGTTTTACCTTCCACGAAGTTCTATAAGCCACGGAAGTGCACTTACATATTGTTGTTTTAAAACTCTCTTGAGCTTACAGTCAATGTTTTTTTTTTTTTTTTTGATTCTTGGATCCCCAAATATATCTTTAACACGGAATGAGAACATTATGTAATTTTTGTTTCAATGCGGAAGAATTTAACTGAACAACTGTTTGACTGTCTCTATCCTTCTAACAAAAGCTTCTTACCAAAATTCAAAGAACTTTTCGCATTATGCATGAAGGTCATTGAAAAGGAAATTTAATATTCAAATTTAATACTTGATGGCATTTGCTAATTGATTCGTTAGTTTGTTTAGCTACTGTTCAACATACTCGTATTTCCTTGAGCAAATATCAATATTGAATTATTCGCGCTGACTTGATGACGTATTATTGTTGACGTTGGTTTTTTTAAACAATTTTTAGTGTAACTTATTTGTCCAAAATGTATTTACATGCATGAATCTACACAGTGAGATGTATTTTTGCCATAGCCATTGACTGTGTTCAAGCCATGCATTGAAACTAAACGCAAAGCAATGCAATAAACGAAAAAAATAAACTCTGTATTGACATTTGTGCCGCAAACAACGAGTCAATGCGATAATAACGCGTTTTCTACACAGATACATACATTCATAGATACCTGTGTCTATGCACAGACAACTAATGAGTGCTGAAGTACATTGTCAGGTGTACAAGTCGACAAATGACAGGTCAGAGACAGAATTGGACAGACGAACATAGCCGGTTGCGAATATTTGCAAATAAAAGATGCTAACCATTCTTCAACATTTTCAGTCAAAATCTGTTGTTAAACGAACTTGCTTAAAGAATGTTGACCCACGCAGCGTTTACAGCTTCACCAGCGTACATTGAACTCGCTTACAACATGATGATCTAATCATTTGTTAGAAAACTAATAAACCAAAATTATATCTTTTATAGTTTTGGAGACATAGCAATTTTAGAAAAACCACTTTTTGTGGGGCAAAATGACGGGAAAAAATTGTGGTTTGGGCTATAGGGCTATAATTACATAGTCTACACACCGCTTTTCATATTTCTGTCTCATCTGGTGTTCGAGCCACAGCTTTTTAAGAAAGTGGGTGGTGCTGGCTGGCTGGGAAGGAGTGGGCGTGGCATAAAACCATAGAAACGTGTTCTGCTGCCGACCATCACGAGTCTAGCCACCAAATTTAAAGTCTCTAACTCTTAAAGTTTTCGAGAACCATTGGTCAGAACGGCTGGATGGAGTGACCGACGGACATAGCTATAACAACTCTTCTTGTCGTTCAGATCAAGAATATATAAACTTTATGGGGTCCTCATCTCTTCCTTCTATGCGCTTGGTCTCAAACAAACACAATGTATATTAATATATACATATGCATACAGGGTTTAAAAATCGATATATTTAAAAACTTACAAGTATTCTTGATCTCAGTAAATTAAGCTGATCGAAAGTGTTACGACGCATCGCGTCGCGTTCCGAACTTTTATGAACTGTTTTATTGCACGATATGCTCGTTAAAACGTTCATAAAATGCGCGATCTAGCAGACAAACATTTTCGAAAATGTTTCATTATATAAATTGTTAATACAAAAATCGACATAATTTTGCATTTAATTAAACTCTAAATAGATCATAAATTATCCAAAAGCCAATTAGCATAACACGTACGAGCTGAGGTGACGTTGTCAGCTCGCATATGAATTCAGACAGATTTTCATATTTAGCAAAGTGAGAAAAAAAGAACAGCACCTTTAAGGCAACAAATGCCAGAGTTTAAGCTGTTTTTATTTGTTTTAACTTTGTTATTATTTGTTTTATTGCTAAATGATAAAATAAAAAAATTGTCAACGTTAATTGTCTTCCGAAATTTAAATGTATTTTTGGTGGCAAATGTTGAATAAAATTGAACAACAATTGTTCCATAAAAATGACAATATTTTTTTTTTAACGAACAAGAAAGCTTGAAATCGTTGTTAGATTTCACATGTAAATTTCAAAACAGAAGTTGTATTTAGATACATTTTGATAAACCAAGTTAAATTCTAACAACAAAATCAAACGCTTTGCAAATAAGGAACCTTTTTTTACACACTCATGTAGTGTTTGTAAGAGGAAATAAAACCAGTTTGAAGAATTTAATGACCCCGAAAAGAAACAATAACTCGAACCTGTCTCGCTTCTTTCATAGATTACCCACAATCAAAAGAAGAAAAAAAAAAAGACGCCTACAATAAAGGATGCAAATTCCATTGAAAAATAAACGAAAACGAAAAGCTTTGATATGAAACCTGCTTTGAAAACGTTTTCGCAAAGTATCACCAAAAAATAACAAACAAACGAAGATCATTTTAACATAAAAGTGATTATGAAATTATCAAATAATAAATGAAAAAAAAAGAACTCAAATCAACATAAAGTCTGAATTGATAATCGGTGCGATATTATCAACGCTCCTGTTTGGCGAGTTTTGTTAAAGAACAAGTGGCAATTAACACGCGCATAAACGAAACAAGATACGAACAAGATACAAGACTGAAACATATACAAGACACAAAACAAACGAGAGTATTTATGGCCGTGTATTTGATCGCTTAACAAAAATTGACAAAGTTATTTTGGACCATAAATTTAATAACTTTATGACTTTTCCGTTTTTGATTTGATTTGTTACTTTAACTAATTTGTTTTATTTTCTTTCTCTCTCTTTCGCACGTTTTGTTGTCATATCTTTGGTACGTTTGCGAAATACACAAACAATAAGATGAGCGTGGCATTGTCATGGGCGAATTTGGCTTTATCACAGCGGATGGCATTTATCATGTGACCGTCTACGCGACCGACGAGAATGGCAAATTTCGCATACTTGCAATGCGTAATTATCCTTATACACCTGTGGCGCCAAGTAAGCAAAATAAGCCAGTTTATTTGTATGGTTAAAAGTCATGCCTAACAATTCATTACAATAGCCATCACAACGAGCACTTCGACCACTGAGCAACCGAAAGAAGCGCCGCCAAGATACAATTTCAACAACAATGCTTGTTCGGGCTGTTCACTACTAAATGGTAATGGCGGCACACAGAAGAGCGACGCCGCGCCGGGAAGCACAAAAACTGAGATACGACCTTTGTCGAAACCCTTGGCAGTGGATGTGACGCAGACAACGAGACCAGGTAGTGTCGAACAGAGCGATCAATCTAGCCAGGGCACACTTACACACATACCAAATACACTGCCCAGCACATACACACAAACAAAACCAATAAACACACACACTGACCGTACATTTATTGATGAAGTGCGCATTGGCACCGCTGTGTCAGCAAAGCATAAGTTCGAAGCACAAAAACAAAGCGATAAAAGGACACCACTGGCCGTTACTGGCAAAGTTGCCACGTCGTCAACATTTGCGAATACTTTAAAGAACAGGAATGTAAACTATTTGGTTGGTGAACAAGCGAAAACTCCCATAACTGCAACAAATAAGTTGAGCACAGGCGATGCAACACAGTTTGTTTCAACGCCTTTGAAAGTCAGCTTAGATCGCCAAATTCTGCAGAGTCCAAGTGGCGGCCTATTTACGTCAGCCAATTTGCCACTGCGTCCGAGTAGCTCGCAAGTTGGCGGCTTAGCAGCCGCAAAACCATCAATAAATATCGGCAACACTGCGAGTGCCTTTGGCGCAACAGCCGCGGGAAAGTTGCCTCTGAACAATTCGGGTAATTTGGCTTTACGCCCGAGTGGCTTACAAGTGGGCCCCTCTTCAACTCTGAATGGCATCAGTACATCATCTACAGGAAAATTTCCCTTAAACACACTTGCCAAAGTCACAACGGGAAAGTTACCTTTGAATGCAGCTGGCAATGTTCGAACAAATGACAACACTGGCAAGCCGAATGTGGGCGTACAATACGCGATATCGCCGCCAAACAAGTCAAGCCCAATTTCGAGTGCGCCAAGTCCGCTCATAGTGCCACCAAAGAATGCCAAGTACAGTGCTGGCAACACAAAAACCGCAAACCTTGGCAACTCTGGTTTCATTAACTCTAAGGCACCTTTGGAAAGTGTCTCGTCACCAAGTGGCTTGGGCACACAGGGCGTTAATCAAACGCCGCTCTATGCGCTGATTGATCAACCAAAGAACACTCCAGGTCGCATAGCGCCAGGTAGTCTGGTGGGCAACAGAATTGCCAGCACTAAAAACCAAAATCAATTGGCGACCAGCGTTAGTGACACCATCGGCAATATCGTACTGCCAATTAACGCTGCAGTTGCGGTTGATAGAAAGACACACCAACCTACACACGCTCACGCACACGATCAAACCACACCACAACACACAAATATTTATAATAAATTTGGTAAAAATTCAACACAAATTACAATTTTGAATAAGTTTTTCTTACTTATAACATTTCTTCACAAAATACTCTCAATGCAACAGCAACACAGCCGAGTCAACAACCCAATGCAAAACTACCACAGACACAAACCGGTAGTGCGCCCCAAACGCCAATTAACACAGCGCTAAACACACCGAAAGCCGTTGTACCGTTAACGCAGACACAAACAAACAGTATGGCAACACTACACACAAGACGGCTATTTTGTTCACACGAAAAGTAAACGTTTTTATTAAATTTTTCGCAGCACAACAACCTGGCTTAAATGCTATTGACAACCCTAATGCACAAACAACGCAAACGGGCAACAAAAATAACCCAAATACGGCAACACAAACGGTTGCTGGCAACAACGGTATTTTGCCAACTTTATCTTGACAAACACTTTTATTATTATCTATTTCTTTGACACATTTCAGCACCGCAAACAACAACGCCGACCGCACAAGGCATCGATATACGCTTTGACAAAACTGCTACACCGTTAGCAGCGGGCAAGCCCACAACGCAAGCAGGCACACCGCCACGCCAGGCGGCTGGCGGCTCTGGCAACTCTGGCAGCATAGGTGACACTGGTGACTTGTATCGCTTCAAATACATACTCGACTACAACGGACACACGGAGACGGGCGCACGCAATGGCAACAAGGTGGGCAACTACTTTGCCATCGGCGATGATGAAGTCGAACGCACCATCGAGTACATTGCCAATGAGTTTGGCTTCCAGCCGCAAGTACACTGGCGTAAAGTTGATGTAAAAACACTGCCAAAGGACAATACGCTCAAGGATTACGAGTTCACTTGGTTCAAGAAGGAGTGAGCCATGTTGAAGCGAAACACAGCAACCACAACAAAGCGAAATAATCAATCGTTTTTAGTCTAAGAACGCTCCGTTTAGCTGCGCAAAGTAACTTGTGGGAAAAAGCGTCTTACCACCCAACTACAAGTAACTTTGCACAACCAAATCTGAGCTTAGACAATTTGTTAATTTAAGATTGTAAATATAATTTGAAGTCTTTTTTTTTGTTTTTGCAATTGAAATTTTTGGCGTATTTGTGAATAATAAAGCAAAAAAAAAATTATGTGTTCATCGGTTATAATGAAATTTGCTGTTGCTTTTATTTGGTATTTTATACACTCGACATAATAACTTGTCTCATCGTTGAACTTAAACCGTTGCACAATGCGTATTAAAATATAAAAAGAAATTTGCATAAATGTGTAATAAAATAACATGTAATTCGATAATCCCACACCTTCAACAGATGCTTATCAGATGCAGAAACATATGAGTTGAATTTGCATGACAATGTTTGAGTCAAAACAATTTGTTTTATGCGCGCGACCATTTGATAAACCACTTTTGGCTATAATATAAACTTAAGACATGATTTTGAAAAAAGAATAAGCATTAAAAAAAACTAAGATGATTATAATAAAAAGAGCAGATACTTCCGTTTTAGGTTTTGAAATTTCATTTATTGTAATTTGAATTCTTTTCATTAACTTAATTCCACTAAATTCTCATTTTGGTTTACAATTCTTGTTGGGAGTGTGTTGAGTGGGCACATTTATATAATTTGATTTTTTTCATGGTTTTTTGTATTCTTTTACTATAATAAATGTTAATTTACACATTCAGATGTTTATTTGATTAGCGTTAATCAACTTAAAATATTTTTATATTTTCATTTAATAAATTTTATATTTAAATACGCACACACAAAAAACACATAATCTTGTGTCTTTTGTTCTTGTTAAACTCTTTATTGGAATTATGCTTTAAACAAGATTTTTGATAAAAGTTTAATACACTTTGTTTGTAGTATTTTACATACAGACACATTTATATATATATTTATTTTTTTATTTTTTATTCCTGCTTATAATAAAACGACATACAATTTACGCTTAACAAAAGAGTTCAAATTTATTTATTTGATGTTTTTTTTTTGTGTTATTTGAATTACTATAAAAATTTATAAGAGTTTAAACTGTACATTCAACTATCACAGTCATCCATCTCGAAATGAATAAAAAGTTAGTAAAATATAAAGGAAAATTAAGTTTGAAAAACAAATTTTATTTAAAAATATTATATAATAATAACGTAAGTTAAAACTTTTTAACAAATCATGAAAAGTATATTATAACAATTGAAAAAACAAATAAAAAATAGCATTTATAAATAAATAAAGAATTTATAAAAAATAAAATTTAAAAATAAAAACATTTTTAATTAGATTATTAAACAATTTTTTATTTAAAAATAATTTAATTAGAAAAAAGTAATATTTACAAATTATAAATTTTTTGTTTTCTGTTACAAATGAATTATTAAATATTTAAAAAATGTTAATTAAAACAAACATTTTCTTTGTGTACCTCTTCTTCTATATTTTCGCTTAACAGTTATTGCAAAAAGTGCACGCACATCAAAATCAAAACTCTTTCGAATACTTACGCGTCAAATGATTAAACAATTATGTTTGTGTGGTTTGTTTTACGACCTTAAAACTTAATTGGATAAGAAATAACAGGCTCGAGGTCAGTTTTGGTTACAAGTTTTAGTATCCAAAATATTTGCGATTTTTAACAACAAAAATATTGCAAGAACTAGTTCAAAAACTAGCAGCAGGCAGATCGTACAGCTGTTTCGGGAGTTGCCAAACTCCTTCATCAGCGATCTTAGCTTAACGATAAATCAAAAGTCAAGCACTCTCTTTTGTTTTTCGTGATAAGCTGTATGAGAATCATACGTTATCAACGAAAAACTTCGAGAAGTGCTGCTTTGATCTATCGCCTTGCAAAATTGTTGTTGTTAAGGGCCACTGCGTTGGTGGAGTCAAGTCTTGACTCACGATTCAACACGAAAGTTGAATCGTGAGTCAAGACTTGACTCCACCAACGCAGTGGCCCTTAACAACAACAATTTTGCAAGGCGATAGATCAAAGCAGCACTTCTCGAAGTTTTTCGTTGATAACGTATGATTCTGACTGACCTCGAGCCTGTTATTTCTTATCCAATTATGTTTGTTTAAAATAATTACCTTAAAAACGTATATTTGGTAACTTATACACTTACACACACATGCATAAAAATTGTTTTTAGATCAAGTAATTTTATTTATGACTTAAATGATTTTTTGTTTTTATTTACAATTAAACATTTTTAAATTTTGTCTTATATTTAAAACATTTACAAACATTTAGAGTTTTTTTTGAATTGTTTTTGTTTTTATTTTTATATTTATATTTTTGTCTTATGATTTTACATAACAACATTAAAAATTCGTTTTGTTTTTTGTTTTTGTTTGTTATTTTTCTGTAATTAGTGTTGTAAAATACCATTTATTAATGGTTGTATGCTTGAATACAAAAAACAAACACACAAAGAGTGAAAGAGAGCGAAAAAGTCGAGAGAGCACAGTTAATAGCTAATATTAAAACTAGATACTTTTATTGATATTTTAACTATTTATTTCTTTCTTAAGGTTGCACATACTAAAATTGTTGGTTTATTTTCCATTACTTTTTTCATGTACGCACACAAAAATTCGTATACATGCACACATACACTCACGCACACACACATAGATACAAAGTAAAAGTTGTTAATGTATAGAATTTGCCTACCTGCAGCAGGTTCAATAAAATTGTTTTTGTTGTTGGTTTTGGTTTTGGTTTTGGGGTTGCTCTGCTCTAAGCCTAACATACACGAATTTGGATTTTTCTGGTGGTTTTGGTTACATTAAAAATGGTTGCTCGCTCTTCATATCGAGATACTCGTACATTGTAGTCGGATAATTGGGTGGCGGCGCCGTCGTCGCTTGTATCTTATGGCTATTGTACAACGATTGTTGTTGTTGTTGTTGATGGTGTTGTTGTTGATGGTGGTGTTGTTGCTGCAGCTGTTGCTGCTGATGTTGTTGTAGCTGTAACTGCTGCTGCTGTTGTTGCTGTTGTTGTAGCTGGTGTTGTTGCAACTGATGCTGCTGTTGTTGGTGCTGATGTTGCATGCTACCAGCGCCGCCATAGTTGACAGCAGCAACAGCAGCAGCAGCGGCGGCCGCATGTGGCAACGACGACATCATCGATGCGAACATTTGTGTTGACGTGGCGCGCATTTGTGACGTTGATGACGTCGATGACGGCGGGAGTGGTGCTGCTGCTGGTGGTGGTGGTGGTGGTGGCGAGCTCGGTGAGGGTATTGAAGTTGACGTTGTCGATGATGAGGCCGCCAGCGGTGGCGTATGCGGCAAGGGCAACAACAACGCTGTCGACGTCGTCGGTGTCGTTGGTGTCGTCGTCGATGTTGGTGACGCCGGCGATAATGACGCTGTGGCAAAGGGATTAGTTGTCGGCGGCGGCGGCGGTGGCGGTGGCGGCGCGCACATTGTTATGCCGAACTTCTCAAAATGTCATCATTTCAACAGCGTTGGCAGGCTCGAGTTCATCAGACGATTGCCAACAACAAGTGAATTGAGCGAATTGCTGCCACCGACGCCAACGCCGACACCCATGCCCATGCCCACGCTCAAGCCGCCGATAGTGCCGAAGCCAGCGCTCGCATGATGTGTAGGCGTTGCTGTCAACGTTGCCGTGGCAATGTTCAAATTGTGACTGCCACCGACACCGACGCCACCACCGCTCAGACTGCTGAGACTGCTGAGACTGCTGCTACCGCCACTGCTGGAACCATTGACCACACCGGTGTTTGTGCCATGCGTGGTGGCATTGTGATTTGTGCCGCCACCGAAGCCACAAACAAGACCGGCTGTTGAACTGCCGCCAACGCTGCTGCCGCTGCTGCCACCATTGCTTGCATTGCCACCGCCACCGCCGCCGCCACCACCGCTGCCACCACCAGCAACGCTGACAGCGCTAGCTGCTGCGGCTGCGGCCGCTGCAGCTGTTGCACCACCGCTGGTGCCAGCGATGGCATTACTCTCATATTAGAAGGCACCACCGGACGATGATGGTCATGCATAGTGTGGATACGAGCTCAAATGTGGCGCAACATGTGACGGCGTCACGTGACTCATCGAGTGCGGCTGATAGAGATTCGTTGCCGGATTGCCCCAATTGCCCCAGGATGCGGCCGATGGAAAGATCGATGCTGTCGATGGATACAGGAAATCTAAATTAATTTTTTTTGGGAATAAAATTATGTCTTATGTCGGCAATTACTCACCCGATGACGAGGTCATGCCATGATGCGGACTCATGAACGAGCTGAGCTTGGCGCTGTGATGATATGGCGTCATAAACAGATCACTCTGGTACTTATAGGTGGGATCGCTGGCGGCGGGCTGTGTAGCCGCGGCAAGACCTTGGAAATCAAATTTGTACGCATAACGTTTGCCATGCACTTTGGTCATGATGTTCTTGTCGTAATAGTATCTGTAAGATACACAAAATCAAATTCATTTCGTTAGTCATTTCTCACTCACTTAATATAGTTAAGCTACTTTTCATAATTAACAAATAATGCGACACCCTCACACATATCGTTTGTCTATTCGGCTTCGTATGTGTGTGTGTGTGTGTGTGTGTGTGTGACAACCCCAACTGTCTGCTTGCGCGGGCGCGTGAGTGTGAGAAAGTCAAACAAGAATACTCTGTGCGTGGACCGCAAATAAATAATTACAAAATAATGCTCGCTTTATGCGTTTTAAGTTAATTTGCTGACATTAAGCGAATTTCAGTGTTCCTCCTTCGCATTCAACTGCGATGTCAACGCCTCAGTCACTGATTCACACATTTACATTTGGGGTTGAAAGCCCAAAAGTAGTCATGGCTTTTGTTCCATTGTGTTGACCTTTTGACGTTTGTGCGCAATTAAATCTCATCAGCTCGATTGTAATTGTTGTTGTTGTTGTTTTTTATGCTCTTGTTGCTTTTGGGCGTCGTAATGAAAGAAAAAAACAGTAACAAATTAGTGCAAAACGCACTAAATTATTATTGTGAGTTTTTGTTGTGCCATCAAGTTTAGTTCGGAAGATATTTACTTTTATTGTTTGACTGCTTTTCTGTTCTTTTATTATGTTCATATATAATAAAACCTCTAATCGTGAAAATGAACAGTGATAATGTCTATTAAAGAGAGTCTTTTTATACTCTTGCAAAAAGAGTATATTAGCTTTGTCGTGAAGTTTGCAATGCAGAGAAGGAGACATCTCTGACTATACAAAATATATATATTCTTGATCAGCACGACGAGACGAGTTCAAATATAGATGTCCGTCTGTCTGTTTTAGTGCAAGCTCCTCCTAGAGTTTTAAGCATATCAAAAAAATTTAAGCGCAGAAGTTCTTTAGATTTGTCCAGTCGGTTAAAAATTAGTTTTTTGCTTGAAATATGGTATGATTTTCGAGTTATCAAACCAAACATAGATTTCTATGACATAAACAAAGATATGGAGCGAAAATGGTCAAGATCGGGATCGGTCAAAAAGAAGGTTTTGTTAGAAAAACTTTTTTGTTCTTGAACATAAACAGACCAATTACGTGTTTTTATTAATGCCTGACCATTATCCAAAGTTTTATAAGAATCGGACATAAGGGCTAGCACCGCCAATACACCGAGAAACTTAAAAATGGGACTTCTCTGCAAGCGGAGGAGTTACAAGATTGACAAATATAGTGAACTTACTACATTGCTTTCTTTAAGACAAACTATAAAATGGTCGGAAAATTAATAAAAAAGGACTTTTTAATAAGAATAACTGGGAAAACGTTTGCAAGAGTATATAAGTTTCGGCAATACCAAAAATAGCTCCCTTAATGGTTTTATTAAATGTTCATATTAAGGCAAACTATATTAAGAGAGTGTTTCTTACAAAGTAGAATTTTGTTATTTTTGAAATTCATAATAATTTCTTGAAGTATTTTAAATCAGTTTAAAGTGTTTTTAGAAAGCCAACTCACCATCAAACCAAATCATACATGTATGTCCTTCCTTACAACATGGTATTAACAAATATAGTTGTAAGAACAAGTCTTTTTTAGAGCCTTTAAATTGTAAATGCTTAACGAAATAAACTTGCAACGACATTGGCCAATTTACTAAACACACACGAAGCTGTTACAATCACAAACACATTCACTATAGAACGTAAAACCCTTTTTGTTTTTTTTTTTTTTGTAGGAAAATAGAAAAATTGAAAATCGTTTGCCCAATTCAACTGTCATTTGCAATCAGACAGCAAACAACTGAGCAAATAAGCAACTGCAAGTGTCAAGAAAAAGAATAAAAAGCATGAAAAACGAAGCCTTTTAGCCAAGTTATTCGAGCATGTTGCAAAAGTGCGAATTGAGTTGACAACTCAAGTGGAAAAATCTAAATCAAAAGAAAGAGAAAAGTACAAAGTACAAAAAAAAAAATAAAATACGCTTTTAAGCCAATTTTGTAAGCGTTCTTTTGCATATTTGCTTGGCACAATCAACATGTAAATGTAGTAATTCGGCAAGCAAAGCAAGAAACACACACACACAGATAGAGAAACACATGCATGCATGCATACAGAGATAAGCAGCGAGTGACAATGATTGTCAACCTGACTTTGATGTGTGGCTGGCAGCGGAAGTGAATCCGTGTGCGTGTGTGCGTGTAAGTATGTATGTGTATAAGCAGAATAGCACTAATGTGACTTCTGCTTGAACGGCTGTTGTTCTTTGCTGTTGTCGCCTGCTGCACATTTCACTCAATTTAACACATTCGCATCTCACATCATGTTTGCGCATCTTTCAACACTTCTCGCATCAACGTTTGTTTGTTTGCTTTTATGTTTAAAAAGAAATATGCTACGAGCAAATTCAAACGCCCAAAAGTATACAACAGCTAACTTCTTAAGCATTATCCTTGTTTGACGAACATGATGACGATGACGTCGACGATGACGATGACGATGTCGAGGACAACGACAACGACAAGAAGCACAAGTGCTTTAATGCTTCATTGGGCTTGTTTGTTCATGATTCAATGGCTCTGCGTCTGTCATGTGGCCTGCTTGTGTGGACACTTGTGTCTTTGAGTCACTAAATGGTTTACTTTAACCCTTTTTTTTTTTTTTTGAGTCTTCGCCTTTGTCCTTTTTGTGTTTACAGCTTGATTGCTGCCTTTGATTTATTTACTTTGCTTTGACAGTTTCAATGATTGAGTTAAGCCTTGATTAGCTGGACTTTCTTTCTGTTCTGTAATGTTGTGAAAATATACAATAATAAAGTCAATTAAATGCGCATTTTAATGCATTTTAAATTCGTCGGCCGAGTGTCATTTCAAGCCAATAAATAAAAACAATGACTTTATTGTCTTCACACAAAAATGTCATGCATACAGAAAAAAAAAAAAAACCATAAAAAAATGCTGCCAATTTCGCTTTAAAAAATGCCATTTTTTTATTTTTTGTCTTTTTGTTTTTTGCTTTTGTGCTTGCATACGATTTATTCACATTTGCTGTTGTTGTTGTTGTTGTTTTTGTTTTCCATTTGCAACGCTCTGTTGCATCGCTTGGCGTCCATTTTTTGTTCATTCATTTGGAGCGGAAGTTGCTCGCCGTAGACAATCAGCGCACGCCCACACCGCCCACCACTTTTGCTCATTGCTACAGCATGAGATTTATCATCAATCGTGCGTTTCAATTGTTCGTTTTAACATTTTTTTGCTTTCTTTCACTTTTTTTTGTGTTATTGAGCAAATTTTTTTTCGCTTCATTGATATTCTTCACCAAAAAAATTTGATTGCATTCCATTAAATTGTATCGAAACTTAAAGCTTCAGACAATTATTTACACAAATCAATTGAAAAAGCTTACATTTTCTGTTTCTAATATAATTTCATTGCAAAGAGTAATTTAATAAATATTTCTACAAATTCATTTGCAACAAACAAAATTACATTTTAAATATTTGCATTAAAAAGAAAATTTGCTAAATAATATTTCAACTTTTTTTCTTTTTGTTCAATTTGTTTATTTGACCTTGTTTGTGCAACACGTGAGATTGGACCACCCGCCTGCATGCGCCCGCTGACATTCACCGTTCGCCCCTCACTCTTTCGCGCTCTCAGTCGACAGCAAAGACAAACTGTCATACTATGATTTCTGATGACTTCTGTTGGTTTTGCTGAACAAAAATTGCAATTAGATTTGAAATGCACGAAATTTTGCCAGTTTTCCATTTCGTTAGAAAATTGCTTTACAAAGCAAACACGCCACAATTTTATTGGATTTTTGATTACATTTTGCCTGACGGCAGAAGGACAACTGTGACGACTACGTTGATGATGATGATGACGACAATGATGATGACGACAGCAAGGACGTTTTGGCAGTTGGCGGGGGCGTTCAATTGTGGGCGTTAGATGAAGTCGTCTTCGGCATGGTCGTTGCTGTTGACGTCAACAGGAGACATGCACAAACTCATATTTGATTTGATTTGATGTGATTTAAGCAACAAAACAATTTATTATCACATTTGTGTAAATATTTTATGGCAATTTGAGTGAAGTTAAGCGCTATAACGATGACATATGACCGCTTGCTAAACAGACACGCCCACCAGTTTGCTGAACGAAAACGATTTATAAATAATTTGTTCATGTTGACCATTTTCGCAGATAATTTTTTTTGTAGTTATTACATTTTTTTTTACTGATCTTTCTGTGTTATTTTTTCGCTTTCATGAAATGAAATCAATCGAACTAATCATCGAAATTACAATTGCAACGCACATGTTCGCATTTTCGTACTGATTTCGGATGCTAATTATGTGATTTTTGGCACGAGGCGCCACAAATGAGGCTCATTAGCAACGCATGAGAAATGAACAACCCTCAGTGTGTTTGCAACGCAAAGCCATTGCCAACAAGGCAACAAAGCAATAAACAATGAGATACACTTGAGATAGTGTAGAACAAAAAGTATCTCGTTTAACCGCAAACAACAAGATACAATGCAATGAAATTGGATTTGTCACAGTTCATTGTCATAAACTCAACTCGAACAAGTGACATGAATATCTCATATCTATTGAAATATCAGCTTAGTGAAAAACACTTTCAGCGCGCACGCAACCCTTAAATGTCTCACGATAAATGCAACAATAAACGTGTATATAAGCACAAAATAGGTAAGGGGCGAGGGAAATGTATTTACCTTAATGCGCGACTCAATTTATCGTAGTTCATGTTCGGCTTGGATTTACGTTCACCCCAGCGGCGTGCAACTTCATCGGGATCGGTTAGTTTGAATTCGCCGTTGGTGCCCTCCCAGGTAATGCAGGCGGCATTATTTGAATCCGAAAGTAATTCAAGTAGAAATTGCCACAATTGTATTTGTCCAGAACCTGTTGAGAAAGAGAAAGCATATGCCAAAGACACACAGAGAGAGAGAGAGAGAGAAAGAGAGAGATTAGTTGTTGGTATACGTTGAGAAATCTATTAGTGCAAATAACTTTATGCTTCAGTCAAACATTTGAACTTTGCCACACCAAATGAAAACATTAACAACAAACCTCTGTAATATCCATCAAAAAAGCATATCCTACTCATTCTTATTATACATTTTGTGTTTTTCATTTTCATTTTCATTGTTGATTATTATAATTTACCATGTACTATTGTTGTTGTTGTGGGTTTTTGTTTTTTTTTTCTGCTGTTCGTTTGCTTGATTTCTTGGCGTTAAACTAAAATTAGCTCGATGCCGACTTAAACATTTCTTGGCATGCAAACGGGCAATAAAACATTTCCGCCACGAACGTGAGAGAGCATCGCTTTGTGTGGGTGAATGTGTATGTGTGTGTGCTTGTGTACTTGTGTGAGTGAATAAGATGGGCACATGCATTTGAACAACGACATGGACATGGACATTTTTATTTATGTTTCCTTCGTGTTGTAAAGCAAAGTGTTTGCCTTCGAAATACTGCCAAGCCATACGATGTTTAAGTTGTTACTTGGCATAATAAATTTACCACCTAAAAGTATAAAAACGTGGCTTGGCGAACGCTTAAATCATGCTTAAAATAGCAAAGATTATCAAAACAAGAAATTCAAGTGCTTTAATAATGTTTGGCATTGTACACTTTTTTAATAAGTGTGCATTGCTTAAAAAAACAACAACTCAAAAATCAGACTTACAATTATATAATTTTTCACATTTATTTGTTATTTCAATGAAAAGTATGAATGAACATTCAAAATCAAAGCTATGCATATTTTTCAGCCTTTTGGGTATGCAACACTTTTTTTCATATTTGTGCAAATGCTGTCAAAAACCTACGCCAAATAATTGCCTTCATAAGAGCAATGGGAGGAAAAGAAATAATTCAAAAAGCAGAAAAACAAAAAATCCAACGACATAATTAAACTTTCAAGACCTTTTGCTTGTCGTAAATTAATTACAAGTTGGTTTTTGTTTTTGTTTGCTTCGCGAAAGTTGCAACTTTTTTGACATAACAAAATATGGCAAAATTAAAAATAAAAAAAAACACTCACACACATACAAGGCGTTGAAAGTTGAAAGCAACAGCAGCAACAACAACAACAACAAGAAAAACGCGCACAACATCAAAGCAAGATTAAAAGCAACTAATTATTTCCGGATTTTTTATTAAATTAACATTTTTCGCCAGAGCGCCAAAGAACGCCAAAGAGTTGACTCGCTACATGAGAAGGCCTCAGAAGGCGTCTTTGGTGCTGTTGGTTGCCTAAATTAAGTTGAAACAGCCAAAAGTGGCAGCCAGTTTGTTGTTAACTGCACTTGCAGTTCGTTATCGTTAAGATGGCTAAGCGCTAGGCTAAAGCAAGAGCAGGACAGACAATGGCAGGCCAATGAAAGTGCGAAAAAGAAGGCAAGCAGTCAAATGCAAATGACGACAAACACTTTTGCGGCGGCAAAGCAAAAGCAGAAGCAGAAGCAGAAGGAAAACCCAAAAGCCGAAAGTCGAAAGTCGAAAGCGCGAAACAAGCAAAGTCAAAGCGAAAATGGCGCTTGCGACGGAAACGTTAAAAACATAAAAAACAAAATGGCCGACGGCTGCCTGCGCGTGAAATGTGTGCGCGCCAACTTGGCGTGGCATGGCTTGGCTTGGCTTGGCGTCGACCGCGCGCATGTCATACAACGGCACGAAGGCGTGTGGCGGCACGGCAGAAGGTGAGGTAAGGCGAGGCGAGGCAAGTCAGCGCAGGTATTCAGTTTGACTTGTCGGCGTCATTGCATGTTTCGCTTTTACAATCAAGTCAACTGAGTGGTAATTAAAATATTACGACATGCGTTTGCCAATGCTAAATTATTTTCCGCTCCTTATGCGTTTTGCACGCTCCGAAAGCACATTTGTTTTTGCTTTGCTAATATACTTTCTGTGCTTTCTCATTTCTATTTCACATGTGTGGCAACAGGATGTGTCGCATTAATATGGCATTTCCATTTCGCTCAGTGCCCACTATTTTCACACCTTAGCTCAACGGCATTGTCTAATCAGCAACAGCCACCGCCACCGCCGCAGCAACAGCATGTGTGTCACTTAAACGCTTCGTTGTTGCATGAAATAATGTGCTAATTGTTTCAACTTAATGGCGTGTCAATTGTTTGGCTCAATCAGACGCCCTTCTACAGTTGAGCTCATTTTTCATAGCGCTTTGTCATTCATGGCCATCAACATTATCATCGTCATCATTATCATTATAGAACGTCATCATTCGACGGCACTTGGCTTACACACTTAACCATGATTTGCAATTAACGCAATATTCATGACGTTCACACACATGACTGATATTTTGTGCTCACCTCCGTCTTCTTCGTCGCCTTCGTCAGCTTATTTAACTCACTTTACCACACAGCACTTTTACTCCAACTCCTACCGTCTTTTTCTTGCTTCAACGAATGCGCACACATACAAAGAACAAAGCAAAAAACTTACCCCACGCCCAAGCAGCTGCTTTCTTATTGTTGTTGCTGCTTTTAGACATGTTTCAACCCTCAGCTTGATTTCTAATGTTGCCCGCCTCTCACCCGCTGTGCATGCCCTTTTGCTCACCCGTGAAAAGTCGCTTTTCCCACTTGCTTTCCTTTCCATTCAATTCGCTTTTTTCGTCAGTCGCGTCGAGTCTATTTTAACGCCTAATTGCCAAATGATTAAGCGATTTTCGTTGTTGTCTATACGACTTCGCCTTTGCCCGCCTCACAGTCGGTCTGTCTATCCGCCGATGCGTGCCGAGCGTGTAAAAATACAATATAATAATTTTGTAAATATTTTAACACGCATCGCCCGATACAAAATTTATGTATATGTATTCTCCTAAAGTCAAACGTTCAAACACTTGTCGACAGACTAAAAATCCAACAATTTATTCTATTGTCTTGCCTTTTTGCGCTTCTGTCATTTGAAGTTGCTCTTTGTCAGTTTTTTTTTATTTTTATTGTGGGCGTGCTTTGTGTTTTGGGTGTGTTAAGTGATTTATTTGGCTCCTTTTTTATTATTATGTTTTTTTCGTTTGCATAATGAAAGCAATGAACTTCTTTTTTGTTGACTAGTGTCATTTTTTGATATTGAAAATTATTATTATTATTGCAATTTCATGGCATACTTTAAGGCACATAAGTTTCTTAAAATAGCATCAATTGCCAAAATTCATATTTTTCTTCGATTAAAAATTCATTAAAAAATCATCATTTATTATTCGGATTGCATGTGAATTTCGTTTAAATTTCAACTGTAAAACTTTCAAAGGCAAATTTATGCAAACTTGCATAGTCGACATGAATCACACACACACACACATATGTAGAGCACACACACACATTCACACTAATAAACAAACAGTCTAATGCAGCTGCAGACCGGACTTGGGTAACAAAGCGGTTCCGTGTCGAAAGGAAACCATAATTAATCAAAAACAGCATTTTTGCCACTCGCAAAGTCAGCCGCGAAGGCAGCGACGGCAGCGACGGTAGAAGGCCGGTGGCAGGTGGCAAATGCGGCGCCACGCCAAGTGAAAGCGCACGGCAGCCACGAATGAGCTTCGACTTGATGTTGGCTAAAAGTGAACGCGCACACAGCTTGTTAAATGCAAAAACAAAAACAAAAACGAAAAGCAGAAGAAAGCAAAAAAGAACTATTGGCACAAGAAAAATCACTGCACAAACGTTTGGCGAAAGTGGCATGAGCCTTTGTGAGGACTCATGAAGTGCCGTCGGTGGCAAGTTTTGGACACATACGAAAGTACTTTGTTTTTTTTTCGCTTGTCAACACAGGCAAGCGCACATACGAACTATATATATATAAATATATATATATATATATGTGTATCTATGTGTGCATATAATTTAAATGTCGCGCCGGAAAATGGTGGCCGATTCGGTTTTATGCTAATGCTATTCTTCGCTGCCTGTTCAATGTGTGGGCGAGAGTCACTAGCGTGCTCTTCTGCTCTTTTTCTTTCCTTTCAATTGCTCAAGTGCTACGTAACAAATGCTCTGCACACAAATACATGCATAGTCGCAAGCACATACATACACACATGCTCTTAGATATGTATATACCGATACATATAATACATAAATGCTTCTGCAAAGGTTACGAAAGAGGGTCAAACGCGTCCGCCATCGCCGTCAATCGAAACTATCGATTTTTGTTGAAGTCTTGACAACGTTTTGTGCAACGACAAAGAAGAAGTTTAGATTGTTTTCTTTGCTTAAATATGAAATATAAGCGAAATATTTTCTCACAAACGTTGACACGCCTCATTGGCATCATCGAACATTTACACAGCACAACAAAAAAAAGGGGTTAACAAAATAATTTATCAAGACGCAGCAGCCACGCCCTGTTTTTCGCATTCAACATAACGTTATGAATTTTTAATGAACTTTCAAATGAGCAATAAAGTTGTACATAATTGATGACTAGTTGCAGTCGAAAGCAGCTTTTTGCTGTCAACCCTTTTAGCGGCGATTTGGTAACCCTTTTCGATGTCCGCGAAAGACATGAGCTCCGCGCACGAATCACGCGCCCATTACAAGCCAAAATTTCATACATACATGAATACTTATGAAATAAACAATAAAAACAAAAACAACGACAAAGAAACAAATGAAAAATCACCTTAAACAATTTCGGGCACGCCCACTTGGGCACACGTCAGACATAAATTGCGAGTAACACCTTTCGGGCGCCCAACACGAATAAAATAAGCGCTTATGGAAAAACAACGCCTCACAAAGGGCGATGCCATTAGCCAAAAAGGTGTAGGAAAAAAATATATATACATTTATACATAAAACAATAAAATATTCAAGTTCACTTTTGGCTTCAACAAATCCTGGCAAAGCTCAAAGCGCGATAAAAATCGCTTCACGCACTCTTAACTCCTTTCAGTGTCGGTTGGGAAAAAAAAGTGTAATATAAAAAGAACTCTTAACACGAAATTGATATGATAATGAAATGCACGTCGGCGATTTTAGGGTGACCATGTCACTGCCACCGCCACCGCCGCCGCCGTCGATCTGACAATGCACCGTGTGCCATTGACTTTTTGACGTTTCCAGCTGCGGCACGTGCTGCGTGGCACGGCGGCATTTGACAGTTTGCTTTAACTATTTTTCGTCTCAAGTGTCGGCCCGATTCAAAAGTGCGCCCCCCCCCCCATGGCTAGACTCATATCATAGATTGGGCCAAGCCAAGCCAATCTAAGCACCTGTATCTTTATGCTTTTTTGATTTTACAACAACTCAAGTGTCGCTGGGTGGTTGGCGACGCTGACTCACCTGAACTTGCGAGTCGGCTGCTTGTTGGTCCGAACATTTGATATGGATCTGTAAAGATATATAATATATGCATTAAGCTTTGGGTTAAATTGTGATTACAGTCGTGATACATATTTAACTACTTTTTGGGGGAAAGAAAGGTAACTTGATTTCATTTGTAAGTGCAACCAAAACTTCACTGACGTAAACTAACAGAATTGGTTTCATTTACATACATACATATTTATTATGAGGGGTTTTGGTACCGTTTTTTATACATTTTTTGAATGCAATTAACATTTTTTTAAATAATTTATTATTATTAAAACAAAATTTAAAATAACCACAGATAAGTGGTGTATCATTTTGGGATATAACGTTGGTGTTCTTGTCAAATCCCTATCTGTACATAGCAGCTTGCTCTAAGTCAGTTTTATGAGAACGGTAGTCATTTTTCGATTCAAGATCGTTTTTTTTTTTACAAAAAAATTTTATAAATATAATACTTAAATATTTTCAGAATTTCATTCCATACAACTCAAAGAGTATGTTAAGGTCAAAGAAAAATTATCGTTTTCGTTGAACCATAAAGATTGTCGGCCCCTGCAGGAAAGGGTGTGCCTTAAAATGTTTCCAAAACTGTTAAAATTATATTATGCTCGATTCAGACTATGCATTTAGCAAATGTTGCCTGCTGTTTGTGCCTGATTCCCTAACAAATTGAATTAAAGGTTGCTAATTTTTAATTCCGTTTATCAAAAACTTTATTTTCCCAACAATATCAAATTCATAAAAATTTCAATATATCACATTAATCTGTTTTTTTTTTCTCACATTTTATTTCATAATATATATATTAAGAACATAGGCAAATCTGCTTTTGGAGACTTACATACCAACATACTACAGAACTGTTTCCCATAAATTGATGTATGTATAATGTTAAGACCACTTCAATAATATGAGCACAAATTATATTATACATAAATATTTCTAAGCACTTTCACAATGCTCTCAACCGTTCTAAAGTTTTAGCAAAATTTCCTTCCTGAACTTCCTGCATCCTGCAGAATTAGAAGTGCGCTCAAGAGTGCTTACAATGGCCATAATACTTATGCCCACACACTAACGATGCAGAGACCGGAGAGTGCTGCCCAAATACACGGCAGTACAACAAAACACTTCATTTGCGCTGCGGCAGAAAAAATAATGTAAATCCGCTAAAACATCTACGACCATTTCCGATACGCAAATGTGAAACACAAAAAATATATATTTTATATTTGAAATAATTTCATACAAATATTTTTGTATTTTGCACATTTGTCGAGTGCACTTTTCGGGCGCATTGCACTCTCTTGCTCAATGATTTTAACGAATGGGGATTGCTTGTGTTTGTGTGTGTTTGTTAATCTGTACGTTTTCAAACTGATAAGTGTTGCATACAGCAAGGAGCTGAAGGCAAAAAGGTTACATTTTTATTCTAGTTATGTTATTGTCTGTGTGTGTGTGTGTCACCTTTTTTCATTCATTTACTCATGCATTCTTAGTCCGTCTTACGTTCGCTCGCTCATCCATTCATTCAACGCAATTGTCCATAATTCGCCTGATATGCGCGCGAGTGTCGCCGTCATTATGCCGTCCCGCCAGTCGCTTCCGCTGCTCGTTGTTGTCAACGTTCTTCTATATTACGTTGCCATTGTTTTCATTACAATTGTCGCATGGATAAACATTTTATGCATTTCTTGCCTCATGAACCTTCGTGTTTTTTCTTTTTGTTTTTTTTTTTCATTTGCCTTCATATACGAAGTCATTGTGCACACCGACTTAAACAATTTAATGCCTAAAAAAGCGTCGTTGTCGTATTTGTGGCACGCGTCATATTTGCGCTAAGTCGCACCGAAGTTGATGAAACCAAAAACCCAGTCTTTCGTCACTCTTGGCCGTCAATTTTGACAGCCTCAATGCACACACACATACACACACGCAAACAAAGACACAAACGCACTCAGAAGTAAGAATTATTCGCCACTCAGCGCGTCAGCAAGTCTGGCTGTCCGTTGTTTTGTCCGTCCGTTTGTCCATGAGTCGTCCTGTGGCTGCTCTAATTGAGAATCCTTTATGGCATTTCAATTGTTTCATTTCACTCACTTTTTTTCCCTTTTGCCTTCATTCATTCGCTTTGTTTCCATTTCATTTCAATTGAATTCAACATTTTTATTTCTACCCCGTGCAATTCTTCACTTCTTTTCTTTACTCTCTTCTCGCCCCTCCACCATTGTTGAAGTAGTTCTTCAAGTGGCGTATTTATGTTTGATTTGCGACAGTATTTTTTATGTGTGTAGAATTTTATACGTTTTCTTATTTGTTCTGATTTTTTACTCGCATACATTTTAAAGTGAAATCGTGTTTTGTGTGTCAATGCCGCCAATGTTGTTGTTGTTGTTGTTGCTGTTGTGGCTGCTACCATTGTCGCCACTGCCGTCATTATGCCACACAAAAACAAAAAGCAAAACTTTTTTACGCATTGCAGTGAAGTGGGTATATTTGTTTCTACTCGAAGTGCCACTCGTTCCGTCCCGTGTTGTACATTTCAATGACGAATTTTATTAGTGTTGGTAAACAGCATTAAATTCGCATTTGTTTAGAGTGTAGACACGTGGCTTTTTTGATGGAATACAACACAACAACAACATTTTGAAATATATATATGTACATATGTATGTATGTTTGTACTTTAAAAACTATTTAAATGGTAATCATAATGAAGGTTGTGCTTGGTGGGGCAGGGGTGATGATTTTTGTATGCTTTGTCACTCACCTGGTTGTCGTAACTGTGTATGAGGATCATGTTTAATGCTTAATGCATTTGAACTGTAACCTGAAAGTGGAGAAAGTAAATATATTAGATTCTATTATGCGAAGCAGACATGTGTATATTTTTATTTGCAGTTTTAATCTTTGTAAATACTCTCGGAAAATAAATAAATTATTGATATGAGAATATAAATTTAAAGCCCAAAAATATCTTTGCAACTTTTCCAAAATCGCTACTAATTATTGTTCCCATTAATGAGACAAAGGGTACATACGAAAAAAAATGAACATAACTAATATGGAGAGTTAAAAAATCATATGCGAACAACTTGTTATTATTAATAATGTCGTCGATATAAAAGTCATGTATGCAATCTTCTCTTTAGATGTTGTTTGATTTGTAAAATGTTCTAATATTCTAACTAGAACACAAATTTCTAGTTTCTTAAATTTTCATCTCATTTCTTAATGACTCCTAAAGAAAATTTTCTACTCTAATCTTCGTCATCCATTTAACTAACAAGAGTAGCCATGTTTGTCTGTCTCACATGCAACACATACCATATTTGCCTTTAAAAAATTACTTTACTGAAGTTGAAATGACATTTAAGATTAATTAAAGGAAATAAGTAATACGAACAATTTTGGAGAACCTTATGGATAATGGCTACATAGAGCTGACCGTCAATATGCCCGCTTACGATGGCCAGGTACTTTGGACCGAAAAATTGGAGATTTACAGGTCAGTTATAATAGTTAATATAAGGTTGTACCAAAGGTCACTAAATGTTGGTCTCAATCGGAGATTTTAAATTATTCAAACGTTTTCTTATGCCATAGTTTGGTACTCATATTCTGAAATATAGATAGATAGTAAATGTGATACCATATTTATAAGGCAATCATCACCCTGAAAATATGACATTTTGCATTATCGCTTGCTTGATTATGCAAGACTTGTTTAACTGGCCTTAAATTGTCCTCCAGCACTTAACAGCTTCCATCAAACAAAAATATCTATTAAAAAACCACCAATGACAAGTAAAACCACTAAATCACAGCTTAATATGCTTAACCCCAAACAACAAAAAGCCCAAAAATTCAATAGAGCATGCAACGCACAAACACTTCATTCATGTTCAGCTCATCAAAGGACTGCAGTATGAGCAGCATTTTTAATGGAATATGATTACAAAGAACCAAAACAATGCCCCAGGCGATACAATTTAAAATTGTGCCCAAACCGAGATACAAGAGGAAAAATCAGTGCCAGAGAACAAAACAAAACAAAACAAAAAAAGGAAGAAAAAAAAACGAAACGCGTCAGAGAAAGAGCCAAAGGACAAACTTCACGCTCAATACAAATTAAAGCCGCAGGCAATCAAGACTGCACTGTGAATGGAAAGGACGACGAGATGAGTTGTATGGCTCATGCTGCTGCTATTGATGTTGTTGTTGCTGTTGCTGTTGTTGTTGATGTCGTTGCTGTCACTTATTTGTATGACGAGGATAGCAACAACAACGAAAGCAACGAATGTCATATGAATTTTGCGCTTTTGCGTGGCCACTCAACTGCGAAGAGAACAAAGCGCAAGTGAATGCATTCCCATTCAAAAGTGGGCGTCCGTCGGTGGGTGGTGGGTGGTGGGGTGGTATAATCGTGATGGTGTTGCGGCGTGCTATGCTGTGTGCGTTCAATTGGATGGGCTTAGACCAATGTTGTCGAGTGGTTGAATGCTTCATGGTTGGGTCGTTGCGTGCATGTTTGTCTGTGTGTGTTTGTGTGTGTGTGTGTGTATTCTGATTTGTTTTTCCAAAGAAAACTTCTACACAACGATTTTGATGACATCAATGGCCAAGAGCAACTTAAACGCAACGAAGCTGAAATTCTTTTTTCATAGTTTGTGTGAAATTTTGTTTTTCTTGTATAAAAAAGCCTGCTGGGCCTCAAAAGCGTTGAGCTGAGTGTCAATTGAGTGCCAGCGAAGTGTGTGACGCCTCGGCAGGACATCAAACGTTTTGATTTTCTGTTTTTTTTTTTGCATTTGAAAGTTTTGATTAAAGACAAGACCAATTTGTATTATTGGCCAATCAAAGAAACCACAAGCAACACCTTCAAATTGTTGTGTGTTTGTGTGACATTTACCTTTAAACAAATCGTTTTTGTTTTGTCACGGCTCATTGATTCACAAATTGGATTAGTTAACGCACCTTTTGTGGTCGTGTCGCAGTCGCGCAACCCTTCGCACCCTCAAAACAAAGAGCGCAACCGCAGCACAACAACACGTTACCAAAGACAAGCAAGGCTTACCACACGTACAACAACAGAAATTAATATTGAAGACAACAAAAAAAAGACACCTTTTAACTGTCAGTCACATTTGTGTGCATATCTATGATTGTCGCCTTTGTAGCCGTCCCCCTTTCGGCGGCGACTCCTGTCATTTGTTGCTATTGATTGTTGATTTGTTAAACATGTGAAATACAATTTTGCACGCTTGACTGACTGCATAAACGACTGAACGATCGAACGAACGTACGAACGATAAGGACAACAAGGATAACAAGTTGTAATGTCTCGTTACTTTCGAGCACGTATTCGCAGCCCTCACTTTTGGCGTGTGAGTTTACGACCTCCTTGTTTGACTTTCACACATCAGCATTCAAGGTGCCGATTTCAATAATTTTCGCCTAAATTTATGCAACAAAGTTTCAAGTGCCTTATTTATTGTCTATTAGCTGAGACATGAAGTTTTTAAGCATTTTAATACGGCACTTGAAAGTTTTTTAAAACATTTCTTCGAATGTTACTACTCGTGTTTTTTCATCAACTTACCCTGTGACTGCGTTGAGCTGTGGGAGCCCCACGACGATTTGTATGAGGAATCTGAAAGTAGAGAACACGAAATTTCATTTTTATTATTATAATAAAACCAAATAAAACTATGAAAATGTTAAAAAATTATATAAATTCAATATGCAAGTTAATAATAACAATACATGTGACGTCTGCTTTCCTAAAGTCGTTTGAAAAATATTATTCACTCGTTTGTGTACAATTCCGCCGTCGCGTCTTTGTGCAACAAAATTATTTTAAAGGACACATCACTTTTACGTTAAGATCCTGAGTCGCTTATTTCTCTGCAATAATACTTAGTCCCGTGAGTTGGTTCAGATTGATCTTATTAGGCATGAGTAATAAGTAATTCATGCCGTCGCTAGGCGTTCATATTTCAAAGAGCAAAATATCTATTAAAACTTTCTTCAACGTAACATTCTCAATAATTATTTCGATATGATGGAACACCAAGCTTTTCGTATATAGGACTCTTTGCCCTAAGCAACTGAACGGATTTCAACAAATGGGTTGACGTTAGACTCATATCGATTGTAAAACTGCTAAAGTTTATATTTCAAGATCACTTTTATATTCAATTCAATGCGTCTTTGAGGTTCTTTTGCTTGAATATTTTTTAGTTTTGTTTTTCTTTGAGGCGTTTTCAAATAAAATTAATAGTAACGCGAAAATTTTATGCTACAAATATTTTCAATACATTTACTTCTTCTCATTTTTGCAGCCAACCGTCGCACACATATTTAATTTGAACTCACTTTAGCATTTTGTTTTAAATTTTATACACTCTCTTTAACTCACCTGCGAAAAGCATTGAAAAGTTGCTAAAACTTCCTGTCGAACGTGACAAATAATCAGCAGAAGTTTTAATGTCAAGCATCATGGCACAAAAAAACAAGCGACGGCAAAAATTTGGCTAAGAACCGCCGTCGGTTTGCTACGCTTTTGAGTCTTTCCTTAAACAAAATGTCCAACAAATATTTTGCGATTCAAGCGATAACTTCTTTGCATATTTTGCACGAGTGATACAAATGATCAACAATGCGCGAACCGCGTTAAATATTTAAATTCTACACTTTTGAAACAATTGAGAAAAGTCTTGTGAGTGTGTGTGTGCGTGTGTGTGTGTGTGTGGGCACGCGCTAAATTGGCCGCAGACCGGAAGCTAATAACACCAGAACCAACAATTGTCGTTGTCGTCGTTGTCGTAGTCGTAGTCGCTTACCGTGGGTCACACTTGACCGTTTGGCTTGGATGGAAAGCACACATACAAAAACACTCAATTAAATTTATTTAAAAAAGGCGACGATTTCGCAGCTTTTACAAAATGAGACGCCTTGTTGCTGTTGTTGTTGCTGTTGCTGCCGCTGAGCGGAACAGGAAAAGGAACGGGAAAAGTGACGATCGGAACCGGTTACCGTTACCGGACACCTCGACTTCCGGCCGAACTTTATGTGCGTCTCTATATATATATTAATTTGTGTGTGTGTGTGTGTTTGTGTATGTTAGCACGTATGACTTATTTATTTTCTAAGTACTTTGTCTCTTTGCGTTATGTCTCTGTTGACTGTTCGATAGGCTCAAGACCAAATTACACAAGACTGAAAATTCACTTGGAATGCACAGAAGTGAATGAATCGCGTATACGCCACGTAAATCACTGTTTTTCACAATTGCAAGTTGCACAGCAGAAAATTGAAAATGACACCGGATTGCGACCGATCTGTGGCACGGCAACGTAACAATTGATTTCATTCCGTCGTCAAATCGCGCATATCCTGCCCAGCTACCGGCGCCTTTGCAACCCCCGTCAACGACGACAACGACGACGACGACAATATCATTGCCGTCGCCGTCGCTGTCGCTGCTTTTGCTATTGCCGTTGCTGTTGTTGTTCTTGTTGTTGTAGTTGTTGTTGTAGTTGTTGTCGTCGTAGCTACTGCTTTGTGGGGGTGGTGACATTGTTTGTGTGTTGGTTAGGGTGGATTTTTGCGTGGGCAATCGACTGGTTGGCTCAGCTACTACACACACACACACACACACATACACACACACTCACATACATAGAGACCTACACAATAAGAATACGCTCTATCTGACTGTCAGTCTGTCTGCTGGCAGCTCTCTATATTCATACATATATGCCACGGCTTTGTGCCACTGAGGGTGTCTCTGTCGGTTCGACAGCATCGCATTGTTGTTGTCCTTTATGCGCGTTGCTTGTGCCAGGATATACTTAGGTTTTAATCCACACCAAAATACTGCCACCCCTTTTCCGTTCAAACACCAATCAGCATTCAGACAAGGTGTGGCCTGCGCGCACTAGCACACATTCACTCTCACACACACACACACACACGCACACACATACATAGATTCAAGTACTTGCAAAAAAAGCTTTCGCAAATGGATTTACGCCTCAATGAATTGCAAACGAAAAGCAGAACAAGAAAGTAACTGAAAAAAAGGAGCAACCAAAGCAGCCAAGTCGGTTGTAAGGCTAAAATGGAGAAGAACTTGCAAGCAGAAATGTCGTCGGAAATATTTTGAACGTTCAAATTTGCGCTTTTTGAATATGGCCAACTAAATGAATTCGTTGCTTTTGATGAGATTTTCAAATGCAGTCAAATTTGATGACGCTCAATGAGCTTTCGTGCTTTTTTTGTTAGATTTTCTAATGTGAATGCATTTTATTATGTGTCTAACAGAGTATAAAACTTAAGTTACAATGTCGTTTTAAAAAATTCGGCAATAATTTGGAATTAAAATTGTAAATGTAAAATGAAGCAAGTATCTGAAAAATAATAAATGTATCCATATGAAGAAAGGCCTAAAAAAACTTTATCAATCAAATTGTATTTGATTTAAGTATTTTTATTTTAATAATGCAAAAAAGTATGAAATTCGTATTAATAACTTTCCAATTAGACTTGATTTAATGTGCATAAAGTTCGCAAATTCGGCTTCAACATTTATAGAGGCCAAATAAGGCTACCAAAACTTATTTTCACGCTTAAAATAGCACAACTTGTAGAGCTCAAAACAGCGCTCAATGAAAGCTTCGACATTAGCAACATTGCTATCCCGCTCTAACCAGTGCTCTCGCTCTCGCTCGCACTGGCACGCTCAAGTGCGTTTACACACACGCCCACACTCTGGATATTGTCTCTCAGCACATAAGCAGAAGGACGTAACGGTTTCCACATGAATAACGCTGCTGGGCGCAATTTGAGCGCAGATGTTCAATTCGAACGAAGAAGCAGTGGAGCAGTTGGCGAAAGAGTGGGAGTAGGAGTGGGAGTAGGAGGCTTTTTTCGTAGTGAGAGAATCAAGTTCGTATATAGAAAAGCATGCGCTTGTGCGCTCTTTCTTTCTTGCATACATTTGTCTGGTCGCTGAAAAGCACTTGACGTTAAGGCATGCCACGCTTGGCTTTGATAATGTCGCTGAAGCAATGTGATGGATCAGCGGGCCGTTGGGCGGAGAGGTGCGAATACAAGCAAGTATACTAAACGAAGAAAAAGAAAAAAGAGCATTGGCGTCAGAAGGGACAGACAACGACGTAAACGGCAACGCTTTTTAGTGGGTGACACGAAGCAACAAGGACGGATGTATTATCCACTTCCTTTTTCCTTCCACCAAACACAAGGATATTACCGTTTCGACGACTATGTCGTTGTCGTTGGCGTTGTCGTCGTTCTTGACTATATAATAATGTATTACATACAAACATACACACACACACACATTTGCATACATACATACATAGACACTTAACTCATCAGCGCCACTTTGCCTCTCTCTTCGCTCTCGCTGTATCAGTTATATTAAACAATGAACTCCATCACCTTGCCTACTCCAATGCACATCGCTGCCATCTCCAAAAGGCACACTGCGAACAAAATTGCTCTGAAGGTGACCAAATCTCGGCACATGTTGAGTACACCGGACTGATTATGACTACATTTGTTTGTACTTCAAGTGGGTGTGCATGCGTGTGCGTGTGTGTGGGAGTGTGTGACTTTATTGGTATGAGTGAGAGCAGAACACTTAATTTCAACTGCTGTGCCATTCCAACTCACTCACACTCATTATGCATGTACAAAATCACAGCAACGCTTGCAAAATTATGCTCGCCGAAAGTACATGAGCGCACACACATTTTCTCCACCACTTCACTCTCTCTTTCTGGCTCATTCTCTGACTCTGTCTCTCGCACACTTTGTCTCTCCCACACTTACATACGTATTGGCCCTAAGCTGCATGTGACGCTCTCGTCTGACTGTCTGTCTGTCTGTCTGTCTGTCTGTCTTTAGCAAACAGCCGTTAGCTACTCCTTGCCAACAAAAGTGCTTAATTAATTTTAACAGTTATTGAAATGCTTTTTCGACTGTATTTTTGAACATATCATCTGTTTTTTTTTTTCCTCTTTTTTTGTTGTTTTTGTTGTTGTTGCTTGTGCACATTCAACATGGCACACAAATGCATAAAATACAAGGCCTTGAAGTTTGTTAAAAAGGACTTGATAGAATTTATTTCTTGCTTTCGTTCAAACGCTTTGTACAAAACTGTCTTCATTTTTCACGCCAACAAAACTTCCAAGTTTGCCTTTACTTTCTCTATACTAACACACGTAGTCGTCGCTTCGTGTGCGTGTGTGTGTACATGTGCTTGTGTGCGTTTCCTTCTGCTAATGGCATCTAAACAGCTAAATAGCAATTTTCTCTACTCTTCTTTGAGGAAAACTAAGCTTAACTAAGTTCACTTTAGTCAAATTTTCTTCTTGTATGTGTCGGTGTATATGTATGTGTGCCTGCCTGCCTGCCTTCTTCACTGTGGGTGTTTGTGTATGCTGTTGGTTTTGTGTGTTTGTTGTTTTCGTTTACAGTTTCAGGGCGTATTTTAATTGCATTCATTATGTAATTTCGTTTTCACGCTTCCACTTGTGCCAAACTTACAAATGAAACGAGCAAAAAAAAAAAAGAAGAGTGTCGGAAAAAAAGAAACGTTTAAATTAATTTCTTTTGTCGTGTTGTTTCCTATTTTGAGTTCACTTTTGGCTTCTTTATTGGGTTGCCTTCATTGATAAGAGAATCATTACTTAAATATTACCTTCTTTTCGAAGCAAATTGTAGACACTTCCGATCTAGTTAAAAGTGTAAAAAGAAAGTGGGAATTTATCTGTCATAGGCATGTTAGCAAAATTTTCTTCATTTTACTGTAAATTTAACGATTTTCAAAAAGATTTTTACATCGAGGTTTCGCATTGGCTATTTTGCTCCTTTAGTTATGCAATACTTTTTTTCTTTCACTCAATTGTTGCCATTGAAAAGTTTTAATTAATATTTAATTAATCAAATGAAGTTGTTTTGTCGTAAATAATTAGAAATCAGAGAATTCTTCATTAATTCAATTAACAGATCGTTTTGCTAAGCAAATCATTTGAAACTTGAACAAGTCTCATGATAATATTCCAACTTTTTGCTTGGCTATCAACAAATGATATGCAAAATATCACTTTTTTTATATTTATGCATATAATAATGAAATAAAAACAATTCAGCTAAACAACAAAACAAACAAATTAATTTAGTTAAAAAGGGAAAACGGAAAATCGAGTGCAACCAAGAAGCGACAACGACAACGACAAAGACAACTTCCTAGATCAAAGTGATGATTTCCGAAAGTAGTGCATGAAATGTGGCTTGTTTTATTGGGCTTGGCTACCGAAGACCATAGAAAAATCTATGTTTGATGTGCCCACACACCGCTTACACAAATCAAATACCACACACCGAACCGAACAACCCACAAAAAAGCCGAAAAGAAAACACAAAACAAACGAAACATAAAATCCAGTAAACATGCGTTTACGTTCATGAGCTTCTGTGTGTGTGTGTGTGTGTGTGTGTTTGTTTGTGTGTAGGTGGGTCCGCACAAACGTTTTAGCGGCCAACAACAAAGTTAACTCGAACGCATGTTTGCAATAAATGCGTCATAACTATGTAAGTGAGAACGCCCAACACAGACACTCCGGCGACCGGGACCAACCACGCAGCCCATCGCCAGCCCTGCCACCCCCGCACCAGTTTTCTAATCAACGACTATAACCGTTGCCATCGCGTTCAAATCTGTCCTGGCACCATTTGCTTGTGTGCAGTCAAAAGTCAACGGAGCGTCAAGACAAACATGACACAAGCATATTGTCAGACGACATTTTGGCTTTTAGGACTGACAAGCGTCCCGTACCCCGTGCGACCAAACTGTCTACCATTTGTTGATAATAAGAAATGCAATCAGTGCTCGATTTGTTTTCTTAAGATGCGTGTTGTTGTTGTTGTTGTTGCTGTCGGTGTCGGTGTTGCTAATATTCGACGCCTTCGTGTATGCAACAAAAAGAACAAAAAAAAAAACTTTCAGCTTACACAACAAACGAGCCAGGGTGACCTACGGACTTCTCTCTGACTTATACGTATATTTATGTATGTATGTCGATAACACGTGCCCATTAATGACGTATGAATGATGTAACACGCGACTCGGCACGTGTCACGTTCCAGTCTGTTATTCTTTCGTTCCGAACCGAACCGAACCGAACTGAACCGTTTCGTTCATTCGCTTAGTTCCTTCTAGGCATTGTGCACGAGTTCCGTTATGATTGCTCCTTTCTTGGTCGGCTTACTCGTTATTGTCTCTTATTGCCAATAATGCGAGTTTCTCGTTGAGTACCAGCGTTGAGAACGAGGGGGAGGGGTCGGACTATGACACTCTTCATTGTGTACTACGCGTTAAGCTTGTCTGCTCAATTGCCTTGGGCAATTTTTGTTTCTCCCCCCCGAGAATTATTATTGTAGTTGTTGACGTTGTGGAAGCGACGAAAAAAAAAAGAACAACAAATGAACAATCGGTATTGAAATAATATATAAACACATAAAAAAGGCAGATTTTCAATATTTACTAATCAAATGGGCGGCGTTCCATGTCCGTAAATCAAGTTTGAAAATGGTTTTGTGTCAGAAGTAAGCAAAGAGTTCATGACATTTTTATGTGTGCCAATTTATGTGTGTATTTTTAAGTGGCGGTTGGGCGAATGAGTATCTGCCCCACGGGTTAAAGAGCCATTATGAGTTTGACAATGAGTATATGTAAATTAAGCATGTCTGTTTGTATATTTATCAATTTTACTATCTTTTAATATAAAAAAACTATTATTACTTCCAGATGATCATTTGGCATTCAGCTGTGTCCACTACTGCACCTATTTAACTTATAAGGATAATTCAAACTTTTCAAAACAAAATACTTTGAGTAATTACAGGAGCCTAGAACTATCCACAATTCACAATATACTTTTAGAATAATAAATAAACATATTTAATCACTTTCTGACCAACTGTCACATTTAGAACGAGGATTTTTCAAAAAATATAAACTTTGCTGAATCCAAAATACGTTCGATTGAATACCATGCCATCAATTTGCCTTTTCAATGTTTAGAGAACATGTCATATACATTTCTTAATAAAGAACAAAAAAGCAAATGCAAACACCAAATCTTTTTTATAAAATATACATTATGCAAAAGCAGGTGTTGTCAAACAACTTGATTAAAAGTGAAAGCCAAAAAGAAAATAGCAGCTGACGCACAAAGTTAATTCTATCAACGAATGGTTGGCTGAACAATGAAACAAGTTAATGGAAAAATGATTCCAGTTAAGAAAAATAATAAATATAATATAATAAGAAAAATAAGAATAATTTTTAAAAATACTTGATGCATTAAAGCCAAATGAAACCGATCGATAGTATTTAATGGCATAAAAGTTTATAAAACTAAAAAAACAAATCGGATTCATCATCACTCTAATACTCTCTCAAATCGCATAAAAGCCACGCATATAGAAAAGACACGTCTAAATAATAATATTCTCCAAACTGACTTCACCTTAGCTGATATATTAGCTGATTTACCTTTATTTTTTTTTTTCAATATTAATTTATAATAAAAAATTGATTTGTTCTCAAAGCACATAAAAAATTATTTTTCCCACAGTAAAAGAAAGAAACAAACTTAATAAAAATATCAAATACAAGCGCTCACACGACACAATGTGAAAATTGTAATCAAAACAAATTACAAACAATAAAACAACCAAAAAAAAAATGGGACCGAACGAAAGCATATTGAATGCGTCAACCGTAGTGCGCAATAATGGAGACAACTACAACTATTCAAACAATGCAAGCCATAATTGCGCAATTCAGCCGCGACCCAAAACTCGCACATTACAGTAGCACACCGAAAAGGGGTGTGGCAGTGGCAGTGACAGTGACATGCAACACGCGCACTCGAATTCGAATTCAGATTCGCTACTCTTGCCGATTATCAGCGGCGATCAAAGCGTTTGCGTGAGATACACGACAACAACAACAACAATAATGTCATCATCATCAACATTATGATTATCAGGAACGTTTGACTTTTAGGTGAATGTTTTTATATTTGATGCAAACCCACCCCCCAAACACTTAAACGACAATGACAACAAACAGCAAACAAACAATTAACAATTTAGTCTACTAGACGACTACTAGAGACGGAGGGGTGCAAAGCGTGCAGACCACCTTCCCTGCAATGTGTGAACCAGTTGAGTTGACTTATGTGTGTGTGTGTGTGTGTGCATAGCTATAAATTACTGCGGTTACCGTGCACTTCGCTTGCAATGTCAATTGCTCAGATTGACTTCACGGATAGTTGAGGTTATGGCCCAGGGGCGGCAGCAGGGTGGTCGTTCGCTTTGCGCTTGAACTTGCTTCCCACGACGACCATGGGCCGTGCACTAACCACGTGTCACTTGACAAACTCAATATGCTTGCGATCGTTCACTTTATGAATTGTGTCTTTTGAGATACAAACGTGGACAGACGGATAGACGGACAGTCTATCCAGACAACCCTAATTCGAAAACTATGCCAACGCTTTTAGTTGCGTCACGACTGTCTGCGTTATAAATATCACAAACACATAAATTCAATTGACAACTAAATTGCAAGTCAAATGGCAACAGTGAAAAAATAAAAAAATTATACAATAAATGAAAAATGTGAGTTAGTCGCTTTGCCGTTTAGCTGACCTGCCGTTTTTCTCGTGCAGCCACGGCCGGAGACGATACGACACCGTTACCTCCGGCTGTATGCCGTTACATCCGTTTCCGTCAGTACAGAGTCAAGTAAAGTTACGTCTGATTTTGAACCTGAGCATGAACCTGTAGCTCGTAGCTCTCTACACTCCTTTAGCCTTAGCCTCAGGCTCATGCCGCTGTTGAGTTTGCGTGTAAGCTCGCTTGTCAGCTTCGCGATTATTTATGGTCGATGCGTTGTTTGTCATTTTGTAGTCATAATTCGTAAAAGTTTTTAGTTTGTCTAAGCATGGCTATTGAATGTCGGAAAAAGACAATTTCCAATTTGCTTTTATGTTGCTTAAATCATTTTGTATTTTACTTTATATTTTTATCTGATATTCTATTCACATTTTCTACATTGGACATCATTTGTGCCTTTACACAAATGTCGCTAACGGAAACTACTTGTTGCCTAAATTAACAATTTTTCATAAATTAATTTTTATTTAAGTGAAACGGTTATTAGGAAACCGAATCGTGTCAAACATTTACGGTAACTGAAAGTTCTTTAAAAAAAAAATATCGATTAAAGAACCCGTTGAAAACACAGAAGCTCTAGTCTAACTTAAAATTGGCAGAAGGATCGTTTAGAATGAAAGAATATTAAAACTTAATTCCAGAAAAGGGCTTAAAAGCCACCCAAAAAAAGAGCAAAGACGAAGTGAACTAAAAAAACAACAATAAAAAAAGACTAGTAATGACAGTATAGCCGACTTTATTAAACCATGCACATTGCTTGAATCCAAATCAAAACATCTACATAAATATAGATAAAAAAGATATTGCAATTAAAAAAGGATTAAACAGAATTAGAAAAAAAACTAAAACATGAGAAGTTAAAGTATTTTAAGAAAAGTATTACATTTCCGTATTTGCACGAACCTTTATTCACCAAAATTGACAATCTAAGAAGATATGAAAAACACTTATAATCAAAAAAAAAAAAAAACATAACCAAATATGCTATAGCGCCATATAATTTATTAATTGTTCAACGATATGAACATCAATGATTCTCAATGATTTTCTCACGCATGTCCCTTAAAGCAATGCAAACATTTTGATAATTTTATGATCTCTCGATTAACTTCATTGTTCTGAAGAGTGCATACAAAAGATAATTATGAACTACTGGTGGATGATGACCCACTCACACACTTAGACACACAAGTGATAAAGTCAGTGCGAGAAGGGAGAGGGTGGCTGACGACTGTGCTGACTGAATGAACAAGCTGAATGACTTTATACAATATGATGTACGAGCGAACGCGTGCGATGAACACGCTTTAATAGGATTAGTGCTGAAGAGCACTTAAGACCGAAACTGTTTACGGTAGTCACATCATAATCCTGACAATTGTTTTGACAACTTTCCCACTGTAATGTCCCGCTGTGACCGACAATGTCTGTCGAGTGAGTCAGTCGAAAAAGTCCGTTGATAATTGTCACAGAGGTATTGCCTACTCTGCTAAATATTGTATAAACACACGTTATCATGAAAGAAAGAATCATGAATAATAGTGAGATCAATAGAGGATCAACATACATTTTTCAAATATCATATTAAAAGCTCAAGTTAAAAATGAAACAATAACACACGTTATCATGAAAGAAAGAATCATGGAGAATAGTGAGATCAATAGAGGATCAACATACATTTTTCAAATATCATATTAAAAGCTCAAGTTAAAAATGAAACAATAACACACGTTATCATGAAAGTAAGAATCATGGAGAATGGTGAGATCAATAGAGGATCAACATACATTTTTCAAATATCATATTAAAAGCTCAAGTTAAAAATGAAACAATAACACACGTTATCATGAAAGAAAGAATCATGGAGAATGGTGAGATCAATAGAGGATCAACATACATTTTTCAAATATCATATTAAAAGCTCAAGTTAAAAATGAAACAATAACACACGTTATCATGAAAGAAAGAATCATGGAGAATAGTGAGATCAATAGAGGATCAACATACATTTTTCAAATATCATATTAAAAGCTCAAGTTAAAAATGAAACAATAACACACGTTATCATGAAAGAAAGAATCATGGAGAATGGTGAGATCAATAGAGGATCAACATACATTTTTCAAATATCATATTAAAAGCTCAAGTTAAAAATGAAACAATAACACACGTTATCATGAAAGAAAGAATCATGGAGAATGGTGAGATCAATAGAGGATCAACATACATTTTTCAAATATCATATTAAAAGCTCAAGTTAAAAATGAAACAATAACACACGTTATCATGAAAGAAAGAATCATGGAGAATGGTGAGATCAATAGAGGATCAACATACATTTTTCAAATATCATATTAAAAGCTCAAGTTAAAAATGAAACAATAACACACGTTATCATGAAAGAAAGAATCATGGAGAATGGTGAGATCAATAGAGGATCAACATACATTTTTCAAATATCATATTAAAAGCTCAAGTTAAAAATGAAACAATAATTATAGAGAAACATTTAAACAAACAGATAAATATCTTAGTCAAGGTGAGAAGCACAACTCTACAAAGAGTGCTTCAAGGTCCTAATGAAGTTTAACGATAGATAGATGGAATACTTTCAAATCCTCAAGAAAATGGCCACGTTATATATTAACAAAAGCACCATGAAGAATGGAGTGAGATCAATAGAGGATCAACATACATTTTTCAAATATCATATTAAAAGCTCAAGTTAAAAATGAAACAATAATTATAGAGAAACATTTAAACAAACAGATAAATATCTTAGTCAAGGTGAGAAGCACAACTCTACAAAGAGTGCTTCAAGGTCCTAATGAAGTTTAACGATAGATAGATGGAATACTTTCAAATCCTCAAGAAAATGGCCACGTTATATGTTAACAAAAGCACCATGAAGAATGGGTGAGATCAATAGAGGATCAACATACATTTTTCAAATATCATATTAAAAGCTCAAGTTAAAAATGAAACAATAATTATAGAGAAACATTTAAACAAACAGATAAATATCTTAGTCAAGGTGAGAAGCACAACTCTACAAAGAGTGCTTCAAGGTCCTAATGAAGTTTAACGATAGATAGATGGAATACTTTCAAATCCTCAAGAAAATGGCCACGTTATATATTAACAAAAGCACCATGAAGAATGGGGTGAGATCAATAGAGGATCAACATACATTTTTCAAATATCATATTAAAAGCTCAAGTTAAAAATGAAACAATAATTATAGAGAAACATTTAAACAAACAGATAAATATCTTAGTCAAGCTGAGAAGCACAACTCTACAAAGAGTGCTTCAAGGTCCTAATGAAGTTTAACGATAGATAGATGGAATACTTTCAAATCCTCAAGAAAATGGCCACGTTATATATTAACAAAAGCACCATGAAGAATGGGGTGAGATCAATAGAGGATCAACATACATTTTTCAAATATCATATTAAAAGCTCAAGTTAAAAATGAAACAATAATTATAGAGAAACATTTAAACAAACAGATAAATATCTTAGTCAAGGTGAGAAGCACAACTCTACAAAGAGTGCTTCAAGGTCCTAATGAAGTTTAACGATAGATAGATGGAATACTTTCAAATCCTCAAGAAAATGGCCACGTTATATATTAACAAAAGCACCATGAAGAATGGGGTGAGATCAATAGAGGATCAACATACATTTTTCAAATATCATATTAAAAGCTCAAGTTAAAAATGAAACAATAATTATAGAGAAACATTTAAACAAACAGATAAATATCTTAGTCAAGGTGAGAAGCACAACTCTACAAAGAGTGCTTCAAGGTCCTAATGAAGTTTAACGATAGATAGATGGAATACTTTCAAATCCTCAAGAAAATGGCCACGTTATATATTAACAAAAGCACCATGAAGAATGGGGTGAGATCAATAGAGGATCAACATACATTTTTCAAATATCATATTAAAAGCTCAAGTTAAAAATGAAACAATAATTATAGGGAAACATTTAAACAAACAGATAAATATCTTAGTCAAGGTGAGAAGCACAACTCTACAAAGAGTGCTTCAAGGTCCTAATGAAGTTTAACGATAGATAGATGGAATACTTTCAAATCCTCAAGAAAATGGCCACGTTATATATTAACAAAAGCACCATGAAGAATGGGGTGAGATCAATAGAGGATCAACATACATTTTTCAAATATCATATTAAAAGCTCAAGTTAAAAATGAAACAATAATTATAGAGAAACATTTAAACAAACAGATAAATATCTTAGTCAAGGTGAGAAGCACAACTCTACAAAGAGTGCTTCAAGGTCCTAATGAAGTTTAACGATAGATAGATGGAATACTTTCAAATCCTCAAGAAAATGGCCACGTTATATATTAACAAAAGCACCATGAAGAATGGGGTGAGATCAATAGAGGATCAACATACATTTTTCAAATATCATATTAAAAGCTCAAGTTAAAAATGAAACAATAATTATAGAGAAACATTTAAACAAACAGATAAATATCTTAGTCAAGGTGAGAAGCACAACTCTACAAAGAGTGCTTCAAGGTCCTAATGAAGTTTAACGATAGATAGATGGAATACTTTCAAATCCTCAAGAAAATGGCCACGTTATATATTAACAAAAGCACCATGAAGAATGGGGTGAGATCAATAGAGGATCAACATACATTTTTCAAATATCATATTAAAAGCTCAAGTTAAAAATGAAACAATAATTATAGAGAAACATTTAAACAAACAGATAAATATCTTAGTCAAGGTGAGAAGCACAACTCTACAAAGAGTGCTTCAAGGTCCTAATGAAGTTTAACGATAGATAGATGGAATACTTTCAAATCCTCAAGAAAATGGCCACGTTATATATTAACAAAAGCACCATGAAGAATGGGGTGAGATCAATAGAGGATCAACATACATTTTTCAAATATCATATTAAAAGCTCAAGTTAAAAATAAAACAATAATTATAGAGAAACATTTAAACAAACAGATAAATATCTTAGTCAAGGTGAGAAGCACAACTCTACAAAGAGTGCTTCAAGGTCCTAATGAAGTTTAACGATAGATAGATGGAATACTTTCAAATCCTCAAGAAAATGGCCACGTTATATATTAACAAAAGCACCATGAAGAATGGGGTGAGATCAATAGAGGATCAACATACATTTTTCAAATATCATATTAAAAGCTCAAGTTAAAAATAAAACAATAATTATAGAGAAACATTTAAACAAACAGATAAATATCTTAGTCAAGGTGAGAAGCACAACTCTACAAAGAGTGCTTCAAGGTCCTAATGAAGTTTAACGATAGATAGATGGAATACTTTCAAATCCTCAAGAAAATGGCCACGTTATATATTAACAAAAGCACCATGAAGAATGGGGTAAGATCAATAGAGGATCAACATACATTTTTCAAATATCATATTAAAAGCTCAAGTTAAAAATAAAACAATAATTATGGAGTATCATTTAAGCAAACAGATAAATATCTTAGTTTAGTTGATAAGCACAACTCTAGGAAGAGTGCTTCAAGGTCCTGATGAAGTTTAATGATAGAATTAAAAATTTTTCATAAATTTATTTTGATTTAAATGAAATGGTTATTAGGAAACTGAATCGTGTCAAACATTTACGGAAACTGAACGTTCTTTAAAAGAAATATCGATGAAGAAACCGTTGAAAACCCAGAAGCACTAGTCCAGCTTAAAATCGGCAAAAAGATCGATTAGAATGAAAGAATATCAAAACTTAATTCCAAAAAAGGGCTGAAAAGCCAACCAAAAAAAAAGAGCAAAAAAAACAACAATAAATAAACAACAATAGGAATAGCTCACTCTGCCAAATACTGTTGCTGTTGTTGTTATATAAATACACATTATATATTAACACAAGAAGAATTATATATTAACACAAGAAAAATGACCTGAGACGAATGGCGAAGCTTTAAGGATAGAACAAAAATTTCTTAAGCAAAGAAACGAAAAGAAGGAAAACGAAGCTGTTGATAAAAATGCGATCATGACAAACTGGAAAATTTGATTTATGAAACAAGACATACAAATTTAAATAAAATGACAGAATTTATTTTAACTATAAAAATACTAAAATTAAAAAATATAACTCGATTGATTTAATCACTTATATCAAATTGAACAACAATAACCAAGAAGCTACAAAAGAAATTCTATTGATATTTTTTGGTACAGAAAACGTGCTCATAAAAGCACAAACCAACAGTTTATTTTTTAAAGACACAAAAGCATTAGAAAATAAAAAAAAATAAATTTAATAAATAAACTCTTTTAATAGATAACCAAGAGAACCGACGAAATATTTTGCACATATGCAACTCAAGGATCTTAAAGTATCAAGAAATGACGTAGTTAAATACTGGAAATTAAGTCCAAAGGCACAGGACACCCTCTGTAGCTAAAAATCTCACATCCAGCAAAGCAGGGTGATTGTCTCGGCTAAATTGCACGGCAATAAGGAAAAGTTAAAGTAATTGAGCGAAGGAAAGCTTAAAAAGCTCTTTGAAAGGGGTTTTCAATAAAAGCGACGGTGCAATACGAAAAATATATATTTATTTGATAAACAAAAAAATATCTTCTTAACTTACAAATTGCATTGCTGCCAACACCCCCGACTCCTTTACTCGAACTACTACGATGATGTTGATGTTGATGATGACTGTGTTGGGTGTCATTGTTTGTACTGGAACTGGTCGCTGACGCAGACGATTCAGTGCAGTTTAAATGTGTTTTCTCTGCCGAATATAATACAAATAAACAAAAGCAACAAAAATGATTATTCAACTAGCAAAACTAATTAGGAACGAGCCGAGTTGAGCAACACAGCGCACAAAAAAAAAACTCGCACGCGTCAAATTGGCTACAGTCCATGTTGTAGGGAAACACAAACAATAAATTGATAAGACAACTGGTTCCCACCCAAACACACACATTGATTGTTGTTAATTTGCGCTGCATCATCATGAACTAAGATTTTTATTTACTGCTACAACATTTATGACTCTTAACTTGGTTGCAAATGCCGTCATCGCCGTCGCCGACATCACCACTGTGCGACAGAGCATGAAGCGTGCCATAAGCACGCAAAATTGCTGCAACCCTCGGCGCATAAACGAAGGGGTGTGGCAAAATTGTGGCTACAATGAGCTATTTCCAAAACGTGCAACAATTGCGAAAAGTATAAGATTTGTTTAATTGCCGTAAATCATTGTTTGATGTAAACAAGAATTCTGCGATTCCATAAGATAAATGCGATTATATTCTTGTCAAACGGACATGGGAACAAATCCAAGAAACAAGTATGACAAGTAGGATAAAACCAAGGGTGAATTACAATGTAAGCAAAAAATAAGATTAAAGCACAGTTTTAAAATAGAACAAAAAATTCAAATTTAATGCATAAAAAAATGTAAAAACATAATATTTCAACAATGGTCGAAAAATAAGCAATAAAGACGAGAATCCATTTAAAAAAACTTATATTGGTAAATAAGACAGAGATCGCTAAATGCATCACAAATTAAATGCATCGGGAATCAAAAAATGTTATACAATATTGCTGCAAAACCAAACAAAAGAAAACTCAGCATTTATTCAGAATACTTGAAAGAAGATTTTTTTGCCTTGCAATTATTTTTACAATTTTCTTTTTTTTTTATTATGAACAAACGAATGAAAAAAATAATGAGTTACGCATGACAGAATCTATTCACTAATACAAATAAAAAGACATTTCGAAACAGTTACAAAAGTATAGCAATATATACTATATATATTTACAACAAAGGGCAGAATGGCAGAAGAATGACAGAAAAAAAAAAAAAAGAAAAAAAGAATTCATTTGTAGTGAGCAAAGAAATAACCAAAGAAACTTTTCCACGGCTGCCATTTTTATGACAGCTTCATAGAGACGACAGATAAGTCAGACAGCATGTGTGTTTCATGTATTTCTATCTGGAAAATGTATATCTACGCAAGCTTTTACAAGAAACACACGAATCACAAACCTTTTTTAAGACATCGGTTAAGAATAAAACAGCGAAAATTAATTTATCACTTAATAAAATATCGTTGGTAAAAAAAAGCAACAAAGTAAACCGATATGTTGGGCGTGGTAACAACGATAACTGCCAAAATTGCAAAGCATTATGAATGTGTACACATTAGATAAAACAATCAATAGTTAGAAAAATGTTATAAACAAAGGAAACTAAATTAAAATAACGTCATATTTTTACCGAAGAATGTGCAAAACCATTTTAAAAAATGTTTCTCTTTTATATATAAACTAAAACAAAATTTATTTGAAGTTCTTTGCTACAATCCTGAATATACAAGAACAACATGTCACACACCTCCTCACATTCAGAATCAACTACAAGCTAAATTTGCATAGTAAATGCCAAAAAATTTCACAGAATAATAAGACAAAACTTATAAAAAACAAAAAAAAATTATAAATAAAAAAAAAGAATATTGGCTTGGACATTTTCTTAGCTTACAAGAGAAAAGTTATAACGAATTTGAGTCTAACATGCAAAGCTTTGAAGCAAACGAGGACTGCAATAAGAGTTAAGACAACATTATGCAGTTCAACCTCAATAATATAACAACAAGCACAATATTAGAAAAGAAAAAGTTTTAATAAAATAAATAAAATAAATCTGTAATTCTGAGTGTTAGTTTATTACACAATAAGAAAAACCTTAAAAGCAACAACGGAGAAGCACACTTTTGAAAACTTATAAAGAAAAAATATATGAAAAAAAATGTTATTTCAATGATGATGAATGATTTCATATTTTTTTTATAAAATTCAAATCGTATATTAAAAAAATAATAAAAAAAGAAAATTATCAAAAGTCAAGAGTAATAACGAATAAAACAAAACCATTCCGTATACCTTTAAATCGCCTCTCGTTTATTTTTTATTTCGCTGATGTTTCTATTACAAAACTGACTGATGTACAAAAGTTGCAAGTAAAAAAATACAAACAAAAATAAGAGAAATGGTCAAAAAAGTCGCTTGACATATGAGACTAAGCGCGGACCGAGCGTCATTAACCGTAAAATAAGCTGTCCAAGCAAGTCAAGACTGCAGGCAGTCATGGCTGCCACGCCCACTGTCACGTTGGCGGGCAATTGACTTGAATGTACGGAACCTTGGTGTATTATAAGCTGCATCCGTTTTGTTGGCGGCTTAAATTGATAAATTTAATGGTTGACCCAAGTAGAAATTACGTTAGTAAAGGCGAACGAAAAGGGGGCACCAAGACGTCTTGATTTTTATTTTTTTTTTTGGTCAAAAACAATTTTGTGGCTAACAAGCGAAATTATGTAGCAACAATAATTTCTTCTTTTTTTTGTTGTTTTGCGGTCGAGGGGAACTAAATTTATTTGGCGCGAAAATGTTGTCCGCATTACTTTCAACGACCGCGACGTGAAATTGAATTGAAATTTCGGCCGCGTTGTTGCATGTGGTCGACATATGTTGGACACGTTAAGCACACAAACAAACAAACGAACAAACATGCTTATACATATTTTTTTACTTTTTAGTCTTTTGTATTATTCTACATTCTGAAGCGCTACCGGATGTGAAGGATTTGTTTTTCCGCTTGTGTAGAAATGCTTTGTAAATATTTCATTTTTTTTTTTTTTGTTCGTTTTGTTTTTGGCAAACGAAACATTTTTAAAAGGTCAACATTTCAAATGGAAACTCTTTTCGAGCATTAAACCTAAACTCACCTCTTGGCTTGTGACTATCACCACCGCCACCGCCACCGCCGCCATGTGCCGTGGCCGTGCTGTCCAGCGACGATGTGCTCAATGCTGCTGCTGCCACGACAGGCGCGCTCGACGTAATGACGCCGTGCTGTGTGGCCGGCGAGCAACCGGCCGCGGAAACCGCCGCAACTGTTGCTGGCTGATGCAGGCTGTCCAAGCGATGATGCCGCTGCCCCAGACTCGGCGCTGCCGAACTTGAGACTGCCGTCGAAATGCTGCTACTATTGTAGTTTAAGACAAGTGCGCTGGGCGCTGCACCGGACACGCCCGCGCCGCCCTGCACGAGTCCAATGCAGTTGGCGGCGCCATTGCTGCCGGCTTGCACCTGCACTGTCGTGGGCAGCGTTTCGAGTGTGTCGGTGAGGCGTTGTGTTGAGTAAATGTCACTATTGGTATATGAATGAATACGAATTAAAATGAAAATGAATGGAAAACATAAGAGGAGTTGCAGTAAACCGACCTAAATGCGCTCGTTGCGCCAAAGAACGTGCTGCGATCCTGCAGCGCTGCCTTTGCCTTCTCCACGCTCTGCTTCAGTTGCTCGAAGGTTGACTGATGGAAGCGGTATGACGTCCAATCGGGCGAACATTGACCCAATGTCAGGCAATCCTCGGTCTTCACCTGGGCCAATGTCGGCGGTGAGACACGCTTCAAGTCGAGCGCCGTCTGATACGAACACGAATTCTCATACATTTCGTTTAATGTTAGGAACGCCGTGTTGTCTAGGGTACCCGTTGAAGGTGTCGTTGTTGCAGTTGTTGCCTGCAAACTCCTTGTCGGGTTTTGTGCTTGCAGTGGATTCCACTTGACTCTGTAATTGAGTTAATTAAATATAATTAAATTATAATAGCCAAAGGATCAAATTAAAAGTGGAAGCATTTGCAAATTGATTTTGACATGAAGGGCGCTTAAGTGGCTTCCTAACAACACAAACGCCAAATAAGAAATACTTAGTATATATAACTTAATACGGTTGTGGTGATAGTCGTTTTTATAAAGTCAAAAATAAAATGTAACCAATTGCAAATTTGCCATAAATATTAAATATTTTGGTTTTTTTAATTTATTGTATTGCCAATTTATACTTTTAGGCTTTATACTACAAGGCTTTGGCCTTGTGAAAGAAAAATTCAGTAGCTTCAAATAATTATATTATTTAATTAATTTATGGGTCATTTTTTCATAAAACTTCGGTTAATTTTGAACAGTTAGAAAAAGTCGAAGCCGTGAAAGCAAACATTTTACGACTTTTGCTATTCGATTGAAGCATTTTGAAAATACCCGAAAATACCGGGATTAGTCAAGCACACCTTCGGGATTTTCGGAATCAAAACATGACCGGGATCCCACAATTCGGAATTTGGGATTCCGTGAATGTATTCTGTAGTATTAATACTTTTATCCCAACACACGTTAAGAATTATCATGAATTCAAAATTTGTAAATATTCATTATGCGTGCATGGTAATAAATAAAAAAAAAATGTATATATACAATCATCTGCAAGACGCCACTAACTCACCTCATTTACATAGTTTTTTCATACGTAACCATAATGAAAACCTCATAATTACAAGCGCTCAACAAAGCATTTTATGCAATTGAGCCACTTTAATTACATTGCTTTCAATGGTAACAAATCACGTTCGGCAGTTTATAAATCTCACATCACAGTAAACTTTGCGCGCATAATGAAGAGCAATTTTCGCAACCAAGTACAACTCGATATTAAAATTGCATACAGAAGCAATTACATGAGTAATTTATGTGAGGTATTTTAGCGATGCGAACGTCCTACAGTGCGTATGAGTGCTGCGCTGAAGTAATGAGCGTTGTTAATGCCACGCATACGCCCACAAAACACACCAACACACACACGCAAATGCAGCAAAAACACACAAATCAAAAAGTCGCTTATTTAAGCGTAAATTATTAGAACATTTTTACTTGTTTGTTTGAAAAATACAAAAACCAAAACAGAAGAGTTTCGCAACATTTCGAGGAACTTTCAGGCGGTTGAGGCTCTATGATTAAATCGACTGCGTTTTGCGTATCGAGTTGCATTTGAACGGTGCTTGAATGTTCAATTTTCACTTTGAAATATGCGTTCGTCCATCGGTAGCTTCTATTGTCCGCTTTGGATACACCGTCGTCGTCATTTGCTGGCGCTCGTAACGTAGACAAGCTCTGGCAAACGGCAGTCAGGCAGTCGGGCTGGCATAATGCGAGTATTCAAATTTGTGCTTATATTCGCAGAGCGTTGTCGTCGGAAGTTGCAACATTTTGATTTATGTTTCGAAATTTATGCCCTGAACCGCCCTTGTAGTTACCACTTTCATGCAATAAACTCACACGACGAAGCCAAAATCTCAACTGAATACCCTCTTGCCAAATACGCAATTTGTGCAAAAGGTTTGCCTCTGCGTTGGCCGGCATAGAATATGAGTAGCTTGCTTGGTGTTCATTCACGGAATGTTGGGTATGCTCTGTATTGTCTGGCGCTAAACAAACATTTACATTTACATGGGCGGACTTCGACATTGCATTGCATTTGTATGAGACTAATAAAAGGACTTTTGATTTGTACGAAATCATGCCAAATTTCATAACAAATGAAATACATCTAAACTTTTTATAAGCCTTTTGAACTAACCATAATAGAAGTTATATATAAATTTTTGTAATAAAAACAACTATGAAAGCAAACGAACAAACAAACAACCACCCAAGCGCAGCCAGCAACATTAACAACATAATCATGAATAACAATAACAAACAGTGATAAGAACTTTCTATGCAAAATGTTAGAGAGACCGGCCGATAACGATGAGCTGGCGTGCACCACCAACGTGCACAGTAATCAGATATACTCGTAAAGATACAATGGCCATGTTGGCAAAGGCAACATCAACGCAAACAACAACAACAATAACAACACTGACAGGCCAAATAATAAACTGCCTGCACACGCCTGCTTTATTATTTATTATTTTGAAATGCTGCGAATGAGCAAACGAACGCAAATACAAAAGTGCTATTTTTTTCACTATGCGTGAATAAAAAAAAAAAAGAAATATTCATAAAAAAGAAGAAGCAGCACACAAAACATTACGAAGAAGCACATTAACACACAGAAGCGCATGCGACGCCATTTTATATTGAAATTAGCAAACGCGCAATGAACATGTGAGTGAGCGAGCAAGCAAGCAGGCAAGCAAATATAAGCGCGACGCTTATGAAGAGCAGCGCCGGCAAGGACGAGCGGGCCGAAGTACGACGGCGTACCGGAAATACTCGCTAGCTTGGCGCGCTTCTCGTTGACGATTGGCGGCGGTTGGCGGATGAGGATGCGCGTGTTTGCGTAACGAGTGTCTCAGCATTTGAGTGGTTGTATATGTGTGTTTGTGTGTGTGTGTGCCGATGTTGTTCATCGATAAGCGTAAAGAGAAAATATGTTTTTGCCTTGTCTTGGCTTGCCTTCATCGTGTGTACACATGCAATTACCCGAGATTTTGTAATGATTTAATCCAGATTTTAATTAACAATCGTTAGCAAGCCGCACGCGAACTCACACCAGTAGCACACTTTCGCACACTCACACACACGTACCCATGTAACTTTGATGGCATCATTTCACTTTGCAACCACTGCACCCTCCCCACAGACACCCTCTTTTCGAGCAACGTGCGTCAGTTTAATGGTTTGTAATATTTTTAATGGTTTTGATTTTTTTTTTTTTTTTTATTTTATTTTTTGTAAATTTTTGTGAGCTTGTGTGATTTTCAAGTGTTAAACTTCTTTTAATATTTATTTATTTGATTAATTAATATTTGATAAATTTGTGATTTCCAACCGAATTTGGTTTCTATTTTCGTTTTAATTTTTTGGATCGTTGCTGCTTTGTCGCTTTGCTTTTCCAAACTGTGCGAGAAATGAGAGAAATCCAAGTTTCATTGTCATTGTCATTATTTATTATTTTTCATTTTGCTGCTAAGTCGCAACTGTTCCCAGCTTTGTGTGTTTAATTAATCCTTCCGTTTTAGTTACTAATTTGATTTAGTACACTGCGAAAAAGCTTTGCTCATCTCAATGTTTCTAAAATTTACTAATTTATTGTTTTTTTTTTCAAATATCTGTTTTTCTTTTTATTCTATGCATTTTTTGAACATTTTTAAAAAAACCTTTTGGGCATAAATGTAAATATTTGTGGTTTCAAAATTTTCAAAATATCATGCAAAATTTCTTATTTTCGTTCGATTGCAAAAAGTACTTTTTAATTGTTTTGTTTAAATTTAATTGCATCCGTTTGGTGCGTTAAAATATCTTTAATGTAATGTTTTTAGCTTAAACGCTTATAGATTGACAATACGTAGATCCAGCTACTGTTATTCTAGCTTTTCTAAGTTGACTTTTTATTCGTTTCTTTCACTTCTACCATTGCCGATCTGAAACCGTATTTTCCTTCTGATTCTCGTTGCATTTGATTATTATTTTTTTTTTAACTGGCCCGTTGTAAGCTCCTATTTCTTTTCAAATCTCTTTCTCGAAAAATGTAAAGGTAGTCGAAATATTTGAAACAATATTAAAACATTATTACGCAATCTGCAATGGCTGTTTGCTTATTATCTTTTTTTTACCGATTCTCCATAATTCAACGATATGATATTTTTCGCGAATTGCAATTATTTGCATACCTTTTCTTTAGGCATGTGTTGAGATGCTTTATTCAGATCCTTGCTAGATATTATCTTTTGTTTTTATTTGTTGGCATTTGTTATCTGTAGACATGTCACATGATCACCTTTATCCATCAAATTAAATTCATCTTTCTACAAATCATGTTACAAAGTTTCGGTTAATTTTTTTATAAGTTTAAGCGAGAATAACGGTTAACTTTTATTTTATTTTTAGTAATATTCATACATTTGTATGTTGTGATTCTTCTTTAAATGTTCTTCTTTAAAAGTTTAAAATGATTTTGTTATTGCAGTAGTTAGATTTCTTCTTCGATGTCATCTTAGAATTCATGCTGACTCTCTAGTTTGTCAACCATATGTAACATATAATTTTGTAAAAGTTGATAAAAAAGCGAAAAAGCTTTGCTCATCTCAATGTTTCTAAAATTTACTAATTTATTGTTTTTTTTTTCAAATATCTGTTTTTTTTTTTATTCTATGAATTTTTTGAACATTTTTAAAAAAACCTTTTGGGCATAAATGTAAATATTTGTGGTTTCAAAATTTTCAAAATATCATGCAAAATTTCTTATTTTCGTTCGATTTCAAAAAGTACTTTTTAATTGTTTTGTTTAAATTTAATTGCATCCGTTTGGTGCTTTAAAATATCTTTAATGTAATGTTTTTAGCTTAAACGCTTATAGATTGACAATACGTAAATCCAGCTACTGTTATTCTAGCTTTTCTAAGTTGACTTTTTATTCGTTTCTTTCACTTCTACCATTGCCGATCTGAAACCGTATTTTCCTTCTGATTCTCGTTGCATTTGATTATTATTTTTTTTTTAACTGGCCCGTTGTAAGCTCCTATTTCTTTTCAAATCTCTTTCTCGAAAAATGTAAAGGTAGTCGAAATATTTGAAACAATATTAAAACATTATTACGCAATCTGCAATGGCTATTTGCTTATTATCTTTTTTTTTACCGATTCTCCATAATTCAACGATATGATATTTTTCGCGAATTGCAATTATTTGCATACCTTTTCTTTAGGCATGTGTTGAGATGCTTTATTCAGATCCTTGCTAGATACTATCTTTTGTTTTTATTTGTTGGCATTTGTTATCTGTAGACATGTCACATGATCACCTTTATCCATCAAATTAAATTCATCTTTCTACAAATCATGTTACAAAGTTTCGGTTAATTTTTTTATAAGTTTAAGCGAGAATAACGGTTAACTTTTATTTTATTTTTAGTAATATTCATACATTTGTATGTTGTGATTCTTCTTTATGTTGCGTTTCAAGTTTAAAATGATTTTGTTATTGCAGTAGTTAGATTTCTTCTTCGATGTCATCTTAGAATTCATGCTCACTCTCTAGTTTGTCAACCATATGTAACACATAATTTTGTAAAAGTTGATAATATGCTTCATCATTAATAATCGATCATCGTCATCAAGCGAGTTGCAAGAAGTTTTTTTTTTAATAAAAACAATGCGCATAACAAAAATGCATTTTTTTTTAAATCACATAAATTTTGAATAACCACTTTCAAATGATGCTCTTATTATACTCTTGCAAGAATGTATTAACTCTGTCGTGAAGTTCGCAACGCAGAGAAGGGAACTATATAAAGTATATACATACATACATTCTTGATAAGGTCGACGAGACGACTTCATATAGCCACGTCTGTCCGTCTATCTGTTTCAATGCGAAATCCTCCCAAAGCTTTGAAGTTAGCAAAAAATTTAAATGCAGAACATTTTTAAAAATACGGTTTTTGTTCGGAAAACTTGTTTGCTCTTGATTATAAACAAACCAAACTTTGCAACTGCAACTTGCAACTTTGTGTTTTTATTAATGCTTGACTATATTCTAAAGTTTCATAAGAATCGGACGTAAGGGCGTGGCATTGCCCCCCATATAGCGAAAAACTTAAAAATGGGGTTTCTGTGTGACCACAAGAGAAACAAGACTACAAAATGTAGTGGAGTATGACTGCATTCCATTCTTTAAGACAAAGTATAAAATGGGCGTAGCTACGCCCCTTAATCTTCAAATAAGTATGTGATTCTATGTCTATATGTCTATGTCTATATGAGTCAATTTTTAAACAAGTAAGGAAATACTCTTTGCAGCTTTGGGGAGTAGCAAGTCATTCTAAATTAAAAATTTCTAAGCAATTTATTGTCCTAAGACAGATTAACGCATTAAACGGATGCAACTACATTTAAGTTCGTATTGTAAAACAGAAAACAACGACAAACAAACGAGGACAACCGTTTAATATTTAAAAAAAAAACAAATTCGTGAATTGAACAATTTTTAGAATGTTTCCAATTTGTTGTATAAAAGAAATTCATAATAGATTCTTATAGTCTTTGTTACGTTCGGCGAAAAATTTATGTTAATGACCATCAACTGAAACTGTAAAAATCTGAGAATCATAAAAATTTCAGAACGTAAGCCAAAAGACACTTATACACAAAATTTAAGAAATTTTTTGTACAAAGGCAACTATTATTTAAAACATAAATATAGTTTCAAATTTTCGTGCAGAATCTGGTTACTTGATCAGGCACGCATCCCTACTCATTGAATGCCGTTTAAGTTCATAAAAACATTGGCATACTTTTAGGCTTAAACAAATTTTACTGAAAGAAACAGACTCTTAAATTGACAATTCACCGTTGATGTTGCAATAAAACATCTTTGAAATTTTCAAATCCCATAGCCAATTAACCGTTAATTAATCATTACTCTGTTGGGGCAATAAAACAACTTACCTCAGTTTTGATGTTTTATAGTTAAAGTTATGGAATCCAAAAAGTAGTTTAATCCAAAACGTTTTAGTCCATAAAGAAAGAACCAAAAAAATCAGCACTTAATCCCTTCACATATGCATGTATGTGTGTGTTTGTGTGTAATAAAATGTCATACACTTAATGACGTAATTAACTTTCACACGTTTTTCAACACTTTTGCGTGAATGAATGCGTTTTACTTAGAATGCCGGCCAAACCGGAAGAACAGTTATTGTTAGAAGCGTTCAAGACCGACGGAAGTAACGCACACATTGACATACGTGTACATGAACATAAACGCAAACGTAACTTGACGCAACCGATTGCGTCGCTTCGCAAATAAATGCACAGCGAACAAACGAACGAGCAAACAAACACGAAACGGATATGCAAGAAAATTTGTCAAATCAAGCGGTGATGAGAACGACAGCCGGCGACGGAGGCGCAAATGACAACAACAACAACAGTGACGACGACGACGACGGCAGCGACAAAATAGTTTGCATTTTTACTGTTCGCACAGGTGTCTCCACGCTGCAGCGTATGGCAAGGACAACGCGTCACTATTTCATTTCCTTAAACTTTACTTTACTTTATGTTGCCGTTACTTCTGTTTCGGTAATAGAAAATGAAAACGAAAACGACGAACGAAAATTTCAATAATTTCCGCACAAAAATTTCCGCACAGACATAAACATACAAGTACATATATGTCACGAGTGTGTGTCTCGCTTCTATTTCCTTCTATTTTGTATCTTTTTTTTTTTTTCGTCAAGTGTGTGCTATTGTGCATATGTGTGTACGTGTATATGTGTGTGTCCTGTCAAAAGGACTATAGAACGGCCGCGTCGAAGCAACAAGCGTCGGACTTGGCGGCTACTCGATGTCAAATGCGTGGCACGTTGATTTTATTTTGATTTTCTTTATTTTTTTCGAGTCGTGTTGAGACTTCTTGTCTCACCTTTTGATAGTTTTATTGTTTTATTATAATGTTTTGTTAGTTTTCGTTTTTTTTTTGCAGCCGCGTTGGCGTTGCCGTTTTAATGTCCTGCAGGAGCAGTTGAACTTGTGTTTTGTCGCGTTCGCAAATTTTTGGCGCTCGAATCGCGTCCGTTGTCGGTGGCGCTTAACCGCAAAATACCGCTATTTGCATTATTATAGTTATAAACCGACGTTGGTTAGAACGACAACGACTGCGACGAGAACAACGATGACAACGATGACGATGACGACGTGTTAGTGAGCACAACGACAACAACGCTGAAGGACAATAAGTGCAGCGCTGGCAGCGTTTCTAGTCGGACACAGACGCGGCGTCGTTTGTATGAGTATCAGTAGCGATATTTGTTTTTGTTGTTATTCGGCCGTACGTGTTGGTTGAGATGATCCTGTTTTCATTTTCGTTTTTTTCCCTTATCCCCTTTTTGCCGCCTTCTGCCGCTTTTCAAATGCGCTACAAGATGGCGGCGTCAACTTTGCTGTCTCGATTTTGGTCTGTTTGCGGTTGCTCAACTCAACTCAACTCCACCCACAAATTACAAACGCTGAGATAATCATGAAACCGTAAACAGATACGCTTTGGCACATCCTTGTAAGGATGCCAATGTGTAAGGCTATGTGTGTGTATGTGTCACCCTGCGCGACACGTGTCATTGTATTGGTGGTAGTTGTATTTGCTGCGCATGCGCGCTCTATTTCGTTCATTTCGTTTATTTGTGGGCGGAGCTACGCATTGGCCTTATCCTTCGCTGTGATGATGCTGTGTCATACTAACTTCGGCGAGCGAGCAGATTTTTGCACGTATTCTGCACCACGGTTGCCTGCTGCAATCATTAGTGTGTACGCTTCGCATTCAACGAACGGAAGTGCGTATGAGCAATATTTTAACAATGGCGTTTTAAACAGTTACGCCCCAAACCCAAGTCAAATCTTTGCTACAATGCGTCTGGCAGCATGAAAGTGTAAAAGATACATTTCTGCTTCATCTTCTTTTCTCCACTTGAATATAAGCTTTGAAACTCGGCGCAATTTGACTTTCAGAGAACTATCAGTTTAGTTGCTGTAAAGTATGCTTTAAACTTTTGCCTATCGCACACTTTTACCAACACATACACATACGTTTGTATGTATGTATGTGTGTGTGTGTGCATGCGTGCTTAAATTCTTTGGCATACTTTCAGTTGCCTAAGCACATTAGGACCCTCCGTCATTTTGTGTTATCTTTAGCAACGGAGGCTGGGGAGGTGTTGTGGGTTGGAGACGTGCACGTTTCAGTTTTGGCTTTTGTCGTTAGATAAGCCAGACGGACAGACCGACTGACTGACACACGCACACCCACATTCACACACATTTATTTTCACATGCTTGAGCGCAGCTAAATTCCATAGAGATTTGTTAGCTCGTTTGTTTCCTCTTTTTGCCGTGCCGTGCCGAACCGTGCTGACAGTCAAAAAGGATATAATTAACATGAGTTCAGAGGCCATAAAATGACTTGATTATAAGCACAGATCCAATGCTCCAATTGCATTATATAATGGTTAGATATGTTTGGGATTGAGCAAAAATGCTTGTGAGCGTGCTGAGTTAATGGCAACTTTGATAACAATTGTAAAAGCAGACCAGAATAATGACAGAGATAACAAATGTTATTCAAGTCTAACGCACACTTAATTCTTTTTCGTAATTAATTGCATTATGTGCGTGAAGTGTTTAAGGAATTCATTAAACTTGAAGCTTTAAAGACGATTAAACATAAAATTTGCAAATTACTCAAATAATAATTACGATATTAATCAGCATTTATAGTATGTTTTATTTAAATAGCTTAAAGTAGATGATTTTACAGTTTTATATATACCATTTTGACTTACCACAGTTTTGTTGTCACTGGTCCCGGTTTGTGACCAACATTCAGTATCCCTTAAACTGTATACGAGGGTAGCTTTTTATATTTCTAGCCTACGACACTTTTAGCCATATTTAACACAAATTTTCATTTGCATTAACAAGTTTGGCATTTTCTGCGATAAGCCTAGGCCGAAAAAAATAGCTACCCTCTATAATAATTCTTACAAGTCTTTATATGTTGTGAAACAAATGCTTTAATCAAAACATGTGCGTTGCACCGCCCCTATTTCAATAAATAATATACATAGTTGATGTTCCTCAAATGCTTTGACAAAAATACAATTTAAATACTATGAAATCTTAGCTAAGACCGTTGTTTCCGTTTTCTGAAGAGTTGTTACATCGAAGTTATCAATATTATGCAGTTATTTTGTATGTTATGAATAAAAGACATTTTTTCAATTATTTGTAATAACAAATTGTATATACTTTCTAAACATTTACCGCTAAAATTCATTTGCTCAGGTTTTTTTAAGATTAAGTTTACACAAAAACCACACTCACAATACAAAAAATACACAATTGAGTTAGTTTTATCGAAAAATAAACGAGTTTGTAAAAAAGAAATATGTACGAATGTCAATAGTCTGTCTTGATTTGTTGGCTTTTGAGTAAAAGCAGGAGGCTTATAATATGTAAATGGAAGTGCGAAGAAAAGAATTGGTGGTATGAAATATCACCAGAAATCGCAAAAAATACTTCATTTATCATAGCTGCGCACATTTATTAAATTCGGCTTCTTGAACTCGTAGTTACGTTGAAGAGTTTTTTGACAAAAAGCACCTGAAAGCAAAACAAATGATTAGATTGTGACGTGGGCTATTCAAAAACGAAATGATAAATACCTGAACAGAACATGTTATCACAATAACTAAGATCTGACTGATGGAGAATGTCCGTACATAGGAGTTGTTGTCTACTAGAAGTGCATAATCACGCGCCTCGCGATGTCTGCTGTACGATTGATACGAAAGCATTTCATTGATGTTACGCTCCACTGTTCCAATTGTGGTCTAAAAATTGTGTTTGTTGTTAAAATCATATTATTTAACCGCACCCCAAACCAGTTTTTCTGTTACAATTTCAGCATGTTTCTTTACTTACTGTGAAGTTCTGCATGTTGAGCTGTAATTCCTCAATCTCTTTGGCATATTTATCCCACGCATCGTACTTCACGACGGTTATGTAAATGTTCACAAGTTTTCCCGCAAATCGCGAAAACTGGTTATCAATGCACACAGAATAGTAGCCACCGGGCGACACTTGATCTGTATAGTCGGCAGTAGCCTGCCACTGGTAGGGCTTCACGACCTCACCAGCGGGATTGCGCACCGCAAAACCAGCCATGCCGTCACCACCGCGCACCACCTGTAACATTACGGCACTCATTAGTTATATGGACACCAATTTTAGGACCGCAAATATACTCACACTGAATGAGACATAAAAAGTAGCGCCAGCTACCACATATTGATGGTAACAATCCTCTTTGCCTGCGTCTATGTGAACCTATAAAAATTAATAGTAAATCTATTAAATCATTCTTTTACAGGCCCGGTGTACGGCAGTATCCAGAGATTTCGACATCTGGTTTCTGTTTTTATACCTTGTAGTCCATGGCCACAGCCGGCAGGTTGTCATACCACTGCTGCTGTACATCCTCCGCCTTTATAACATTAACAATGAAGCAGAAAGCTATTGTAAAAAATAAAACGGCCTTTTTATCGAAATGCCACGTCAAATTCATGTTTGTTGTTGTTTGCTTTCACCACAAATCACAACACTCTGCTGCAGGCTGCTCTCGCTCACTCACAAAAAAACAAAGGGCATGCAACAATGTGCACCAGAGTTGCCAACTAAGTCATTTCCCCGCAATTTCGGTATTTTTGAGTTGCAATTGAGTGAAGAGATATGTTACAGCGGTCATTAGAAATTCTGTTTATTTCTAAAAGTGTCTCGATTTTTTTTTCAAATTTCTGTTAATTGACATCTCTTTTAGTGAACTGATTTCAGTTTTTTTTTTTGTTACAATTGAGCGTTTTTAATTACAATTGCGCTAGAATCTGTTATTTATGGTAAAAAAAATATGGCAGTACTGTAAGCAAAGATGAGCCCATTCACAATAAAATTTGAAAGAGTGCTGCCAGACTGGAAAATACATAGATCTGTTGTTGTTGGTTTTTAAAATTTATTTCACTTCGCTAATTTATAATTTCCCTATATTTTCATTGGCCCAATGCCTCTTCCCTCTGCATAAAGAATCCAGTTGGTACAACAAGCAACAGGATGGTCCTGTAGTCCTTTAACACACTTATCAATAAATTTCTATTGTTTTTAGCCTCAATTGCAACAAAGCTTGATTAAACATTATTAAATTATATTTTACCACTATTTCTACATATCGTTGTGGTTTTAATTAAAATTGTGATAATACCGACTTTTAACAGAAATTATTACTTAAACAAATCAGTTATCTTCACCTATTTTACTTATCACAGCAAAAACCATATTTTACTCATTGTGGTTTTGCTTCACTGTTTGAATTTTGATTTAGCTGGCATGCCCATTCGTTTTCTTCAGTAGGGGTGCACCTGTTGTGTTTACTAAACAATTAGTATAAATACTGCAATCGGGCTGATTGCGAGCTCATTGGAAGATTAATTTCTTGTGTAAACAGCACTCAAATTCTTGGAGAAATGGTGCGCGTTGAAGAAGATATTTTTGCCAACGAGGCAATAAACCCATTCACCAAGCAAATTGGACAAATTCGCCGGTTTACGCTAAGCAATGACATGGGCGTTTCGGTTCAAATAATAACCTTGGGCGCAACAATAACAAGCCTCAAGGTGCCCGATGCTACCGGCAAAATTGATGATATTGTGCTTGGTTATGATGATCTCGCTGGTTATCTGAGTACCTCTAACCCATATTTTGGTGCTACAGTTGGACGCGTATGCAATCGTATAGCAAACGGCCGCTTTGAAATTGATGGCAAAGTCATCGAAGTTTCAAAAAATTGGAATAACAAGCATCAATTGCACGGGGGCTTTGTCGGATTCAATAAAGCACACTGGAATGTTGATGCAGTAAGACCTGATGGCGTGAGTTTAAGTCATATTAATCCTGACGGTCATGAAGGTTATCCTGGAGAAGTGTCTGCTGTTGTGCATTTCACTCTCACTGAGGACAATTGCCTACATGTGGTTTTCGAGGCAGTAACTACCAAAGCAACTGCTGTCAACCTCACAAACCACTCGTACTTTAATCTTGCTGGTCACGCCACTGGCAAAGATGCCATTTACGCACATGATGTACAGATAAAAGCCAATCAAATTACTGAAACGGATAAGGATTCCATACCTACAGGACGGTTTACTGAGTTACAAGGCACGCTATATGATTTACGCAACTTGGGCAACTTGGGAGAACGTTTAAAAAATCTACTACCGATAAGAGGTTACGATGACAACTACTGTGTGCAACTATCAAAGCCAAATACTGTAACCACCATTGCCAAGGCTGTGCATCCAGCCAGCGGCAGATGGCTCGAGATTGCAAGCAATCAGCCAGGCGTGCAATTCTACACGGCAAACTTTATGCCCGATGTGGAACAGGGTGAGAAACCGATCATCGGCAAGGGCGGCGCGGAATATGTGAAACAAGGTGCGTTCTGTTTTGAGACACAGAAATACCCGGATGTGCCCAATCATGACAACTTCCCATCAATCATACTGCGTCCGAGCGAAAAGTACTCACATGAAGTGATTTACAAATTAGGAACCAATCGCAATTGACTGTAAAAACATAAATTCACTTTGCATTTCTGTTTTTTATGAGAATGAATTGTTAAATATTTTTATAAATGTAATTGTTATCTGCATAAATATAATAAATGATATAAATAATCACCAAAACACTTTAAATTTGTATTTCTTTGTGCTCAGTGGAACTTCGGGTATACTATAGAGTGTGAAAAAATGTCGTAAAGTCTTTTCCTGCATAACTTCAATTCTAATAAGATGCTTTAACGGGGATAGGAGTGAGAAGAATATTATAGTATTTTTCAAACGTGTGCTTTCTTTATTCGTTTCTGTTTCAAACTTCGTCATTCTTTTCTTTTTTTCTTCTCTATATTTGCATTTACATTATTTTCTTTGCTATTTTTTTTATTATTATTATGTGTTTTATTCTTTTGTTGTCGTTATAAATGATTTTATATGCATTTGTGATGATTTGTGATTCAGTTCGATTCACTGCAATGTTTAAACGATTTTATTTTTTTTTAATGTGTTTATGCTTTGTTTTGCTTTTGCTAAATAATGATTTTTCTTTAATGCTATTTTTTCATCCGATAATAATGATTTTTTTATTCTTTTTATTTGTTTTTGTTTTACTATTTTTATGCGTTTCTATGTTTAAAAATAATGAACCAAATTTTTACAACTGATAAAAACTAATTTGATATTTTGCATGATGATTATGCTTAGATGATGCTTTTTGGTGCCTTTGTATGCCATTAAATGGTCTAATATGATTTGTTGTTGTTGTTGTCTTTTATATATAAATATTTGTTTGTCTTTTATTATTTATCATAGCGCAGAAGACACGAAATAATTTGTAACTTGAAGAAAATTTGCAAAAATGTTAATTATTTAAAATATATTTTTTTAATTTATTTAATTAATTATTTTTTTTAATTGTATAAAAATTATGGCAATTACAAAGCGAAATTTATAGAAAATTCAATACGAAGGCTTAACAAACTTTAATTCTTTTTTTTTTTGTTTTCTTTTGACTTTTTGTTTTGTATTTGTTTAATTGGTTATTAACGCTTGAAGTATTTTGAAAGAGTACGAAATGCAAAAAACATAAATAAAGTTCAAACAATAAAATATTTCAATATAAAAAAAAATAATTTTTGTTTTGTCATCATATATAAATTTACGTATTTGACTATTTTTTTCCTTTTTGCTATAAATATTTTGTTTTTCATTCAATAAATTGAATTTTGTGTTTAAACTGATTTTATTTATTATTATTTTATTTTAATTTTTTGCCTTTTCTCATATATAACTTTCAATATTGCGCCTTTCATTTGCCTATATTTTGATAGAATTCGTGACTTGCAACTATTTTTTTTTTTTTTATTATTCAATATTTTTTTTTTAAACTTGCTTCGTATAAAATTTTATTTATTCGTTTGTTATACGCAAAAATATATTTATAAAATAATGAGTATATTTAAATTTATTTATTTATTTGTTTTCCTTTTTTTTTTTTAATTTATATGTATACATATATTTATTATGCTATTTTTCATATATAAATTTGCGGTTGTTTGCCTTCGTCGTAAACTTGAAACTTTTTGTAGTAACCTGGAGCAGTCATCTTGATACACAGTAAAAAATATTTGTCATGTAACTATTTTTTGTTTAATTATTATTAATTATTTATTATTGCAAAATGAGCTTAGCGAATGTTTTGTTTTGTTTTCTTTTTTATTTAGGTTTTTTTTTAGGCGTGTGGACTAAAAAGTTTTCCCGAAATAATTTTGCTGGAAGTGATTTGTTTTGTTTTTTTTTTTTTGTGTTTTTTTTTTTGCGCAGTGTTGTTTCGTCTTCTCGAAAACTTTAAAATCTACGCTCCTCGGTTGTGTATATGTAAAAATGACTCTCTTATATAGTGTGTCGTTGCAATTGTTTAATGCTAATAAGATTTTTTTTTTATGTTTTCATATGTGTTAATTTAAAGTTAGTAGCTGCTTAAGTATTATTTGATTCTTCAGCACTTGATCTTATTTATTTATTTTGTTTTTGGCAGTTATCGATTTTATTTTTATATTTATTAAATAACTTTTGTTGTTGTTTTTGGTTTATCGTAGCAATCAAAATGAGAATGTAAGCTTTTTCTTTTATTAGATGCGCATTGGAATTTACAATTCGTAATAATTTTTTTTATATGCTATAATATAACTAACATTGGACCTTTCCATTCTGACGACACGCTATATAAGAAAACTAGCTAATTTTATTTTTTTCTTTTTTTTTGTTATTTTAATTTTTTTTTAAGTATTTATTTTTGCTTTGCGTTAAAATTTTTATTTGTTATTATTTGTTTTCTTTTTTGTTTGCAATTATTTGAAATATTTTGTGTTTAATACACTTGCATCATCATCAATTTGAAGCTCAGCATTAATTTAACTACTTTTCATTTATTTATTCGTCATTATTATGCTGTATATTGTAATAATTTTATTTATGTATAGACTTGTTTATAAGCTATCAACTATTTAAATAAAAATATTGGAAAAAAAGATAACAAAAAACAGAAAATTCATTTCAAAAATTATATTTTACAAAAAGTAACACAAGAAATGCAATTGTGTCCTATAGAGAATTACAATTAGATTATTATAATAATGCTTTCTGTATCGTATATAGTAAATTTGCATAAGTTCTATTATCAGTATAATTATTATTATTAATACTACAAATATTAATAATAGTAAGAATAAAAATCATCAGTCGCATTCGGGGCCTTCAGAAAAATGACCGCGCACATCGAGTGCCGACGCCAACTGAAATACAATGTGCGACAATGATGGATGCTCGAGTAACTCATTGGATGGCAATGATGGTTCGCAACGTGGTCGCATATGACGGCCGCGAAAGCCACGATGCAATCTCAGTACAACATCACAGAAGACAAAACGTAAAATTAACGTACGCAGAAAATCATCACCAAAAAATTGTACATAGGAGGAATCTATATTCAAAAAAAAAAAACAAATTGTATTATTGAAAGATCATTTTTTTTTAAACAACGACTGTAAGTCTGTAATACCTATAAAACCAATGCCCTGTTCGATCTCATCGATACGACATCGTGTCACTAAACGTGACGCTTCCGTTATAAAACGATCAACATAAGTTTGACAACGTTCCCAATGATGAATGGGCACATCGCCGACATTACAGATATAACAGAGCGCTGTGAGCGGGGAATGCAGGAACAATGTAAAGAGTGAGCCATGATGTTGTACGTCCGCTGTAACACAAAACAAAAGAGTAATATTAATTAGAAATGTGAGGCAAATTTAAAATAGAAAAAAAAAATCTTACTTTGAAATGCTGGCGGAACATCTTGCGGTGACATTAGTATTACCAACGGCTGACCAAAGTAGCGCGGTATATGCTGAAAAACAAACGAATTATCCGAATCGATAATTATAAACATTGGTCGACGCGTGAAGGGATAAAGATCGCCCGGATATAAACAATGATTCTCCTTGTAAGATTTCCCTCGACACGCTATGCCACCGCCATCGACGCCATCACGTTTAACGCTGGTTGCAAGACCACCCAATTCGTAACCATCTATTTTAATGTTAACCTTTTATTTATGTTCATGTCAGGCATTTTATTAATGATAACTTACAGTCTTCTGGATGCTTTGTTGTTGAAAAACAGCCATCCGCCGACATATACAAAAGTAGTGCACCTCCTGGAGGCAATTCCTTAAATCCACTAGCTAAGAACACCAGAAGTTGACTAATCGAAGGCTTGTATAATAAATATTTATGAGGATTGTCTCGATATTGACGGCCATTTTCTAAATAACCCTTCGAACCTGGAACACCATATGGTATACGACCGGCGGCCGGACTGGCATCGTGTCCATGTATGCCGCCATGTGAGACGCTCAATGGGTGCGCCGATTCCGTTGGCTCACGTTCAAGTGTTTGCAACATTCTACAATTACGAAAGACACATTTGTTCAAATTGATCAAGCGTTATGTTAATTCAGTTATGTACTTGCCTAAACATATCCATTGTCAGTTCAGAGAATTTTGCCTGCTCACACGCTGAGCCAACAATGAGTATCTCCTGCAGGCTGAGCGTCATGTGTGGCGAACGCTCGCACGGCGGCGTCGTTAACGGCGATAACCTAGAACCGGAACCACTGAACATCAATTTGTGCAATTGTACTATTCTAATAGTTGAATATTGGGGCCCGTGCTTTCACAGAAGAATTGAGAATGTGGCGCACTAATGATACGATAGGTGAGTCATTGGTTTGTTTGATTGATTGATTGATTGATTGATTGATAGATTCGATTGATTTGTATTCGTACGGTGAGTAACTTATATGGGATATTTTACGAACATAATGAAATGAACTCAAATGTATGTGTGTGCGTGCGTGCATGTATGTGTGTGTGTGTGTTCATGTACGATCATGTTACAGTGCAATATTTTATGGTAAAGTGATTTTTTTTTTTTTGTGTTTCAAGTCTTCTGTGATAAGCACAATCTTAACAAGAGAGATATAGAGATAGAGAAAGAGACAGAGTAGTATTTGTTTATATAGGAATAAAATTATAAAAAAAAAACAAAACAAAATAAAAATTTTATTTAAAAAAAAATATATGTTTTGCAAATAAAAATCGCATAGAAATAATACAAAAATCAGTATGCCTCCCGAAAATAAAAATAGAAGTTGTTATTATTTACAACAACAATAACATACAACTTCATTTCCTCCGAAAAAGAAAGCACGGGCAGCATGTTTTTCACATTAGCTAACAAATCGCATTCGAAGCGCTCACCTGTGTGATAATATGATGGGATTTGAGTCCGCATGTAGAACAGCAACGGCAGCTTCTGCTTTTATAAAACCTTTAATCTCCTCCAACACCAGTGACCATTCCAAATGATCTTCAGGCTCATAACTAACATAGGACGATCGGAAAAAGTGAACAACAAAAGAGCGAAATTATAAATTACCACTGTGCTTTTAATTTGAAACGTTTGTAAGTGTTTTACGTTGTTGTATATTCCTGTATCTGCTTCTCCAATTCGGTCACCAATTCGCGCACCAATTTCATCTTCTTCAACAACAAACAGACAACAATGAAACGCGCATAATAGCGCAGCTTTTTCACCATCAGATCGGGTCGATCCTCTTTGATTGCACGTGAGTAATATGCCCTGCCACGTATTGCCGCATAAAATTGATACGCTTCGTTCAGGTAATTCGTTTCGCTGGTTCTTAAGCTAAGCAACAATAAATTATTACATTTAGTTTTTTTAATTTTTGTGAAAATACTTTTCGCTTATTTGTTCAAATGCTCACTAGTAATGATAATAAAGCTGTCCAATTTTACTCGCTATTTCACCGATTTGCCAACGCTTGAGTCCGTATTTTGAATCGAGCACCATGCGATGTTGCTGCTGAAATTTCCATAGCTTTGTATATACATCGAATGTGCGTCCGAAGTAGGCCTGCCATTGACGATGACCATATTGCGGCAGATCTCTATTAAACACATGCAAACACAAACACATATATTACACAATAACAGCAAACAAAGAAAGGCAAGCTTCGTGTATCTTACCTGAGTCCATTGAACAATTGCTTTGATTTCTCAAGCAAATGACAAAACTCCAAGACAAGCTTTCGATCCTGCTCCTCTGTGGACTCCATTTTCACCATGCCGTTTCGGTATTGCACTGTGTTATGTTGAATTGCTCAAAGCGCTATTAAAATAAAGAAAACAAAAAAAAAATGAAAATGAAAATACTTTACGATTAATTGAAAAGATATTTGCACAAGCGGCCTTCGCTGCAAAATGCGCTTGCGGTTAGTTTCATACGCTGCCCTGTCGCTGTCGCTGTCGCACAGCACTCAGTTGGCAGCGGCAGCAGCAGTGGCAGTGGCTGCGGCATGAATGGAGGTCAGTTACTCACTGTACTCGTTGTCTGTTATCAAAAGCTCATTTAACTAAACTAGGCGTACACAAATCGGTGGGAAAAGCAAAAAAAAAAAAACTAAAAGAAAAAATATGTAAAACGTTCACCGAAAGAAAGGAGGCAACAACAGCAACAACAACAACAACAACAAGAAAATATATATAATCGAATCGCAACTCAACGTTCGACGAATGCCTCAACTGGCTCGTGTACACTCATCTTGCATACTAAAAAGCGAACGATTAGAAGGGCACTCGAAAACGTTGAATCTTTGAGATACACTCGAAACGGCGCACACAAACTCACACACACTCACACACACACACACGCACACACACAAACAAACACACCGATATCCAGTGCTATGAGCGTAAACTATGCCGCAAATAAACAAACTGAATCATCTTTTTTTTCTTTTGGTTTTTTGTTTGATTTGTTTTTTTTTTTTTTGCCTCAACACTCGCTAATAACGCGCATGTTGTGGCATTAGCAGCTATGAAGGGGTTGTGTGCTGCAGCAACGTTGGGCTGCGTCAGCTGTGCTTGCGTGTGTGTGTGTGTGTGTGTACACACACAAAGAGAACTATCTGATCTCTTGAAATTCATTCATATTCAACGCTCGATGATGTGATGTTGATGATGCTGATATAATCGACAAGTGGCAGAGGGTTGGACACATTTTAATGTGTATGTATATGATTCTGTGTGTGTGTGTGTGCCTGAGAGAGGCTATTGAAGTCTGTGGCGATCTTAGCAATTTAATGATTTAAGCGTGCATGAAATCATATTTTTAACACTTATTGTTTATTATTACTTCGTTATTGGCTTATTGTTTATTTATTGTTTATTTAATTTAGGTCGCTTTCAATACATGACGTATACGTAATATGAGCTTCATATTGTCATTCAACAGATACAATTTCACTATTGTATATTGAATGAATATTGCATGTTGATTGTGTCTTGCTTGATTATTGTATTTCTTTGCAAATTGTATGCTCTTACTTCACCTTAATTAACTTTTATTGTGTTACAAAGCAATTTCATTTTTTGTTTCCCTTTTTGGTTTTGTTTTTACAGCCCTCAATTATAAAACTTATTTGGCCGCAAACAATGCGAAATAAAGGTTTTTGTGTTATTCTATTTTTATTACAAAACTCTTCGTCAATATGTCAATTATTTTAGTTTTTCTTTTCACATTTTCTACTGTTTTATGAAATTGCTTTTAGTTCAATTTCATTTTTTTTTGTTGTAATTTTTTTCGCTTTATTGGTGAATTATTATTGTTCGGCACAGTGGTTTGACAATAGTCTAAGATATATGCAATGTGACAGTAAAATTAAGTCATTTAAATTATATGAATAGAAAGTGGTCTTCTTAATTGAATTCGTAAAAGTTTTTGTTTCATAAACCGATTGATTAAGAAGGAGGGTTCCTCTATATTTCTTAGGTACGCTATTAAATTAACTATTGTTCTATTCGTTTTGCTTGTGGGTCTGTCAGATTTTAAAACCCTTATGACATAAACTATTAATCAGTCATTAACGTTAATCGGTCTATTTTAAAATTAATGATAATTTTTGATAAAAAATTTAAATTATTCATTAATCGCAAATTTCCCAAAAGCAACACTTATTTATTCTGAGTGGTGTACGCTACGAAGATTGGAATTTTTAAAGGCAAATAATTCCAATTCGCTGAAAAATTTTCACGTATACTTAATTTTTAAGTTACATTTTAATGCACATAAACAATAAAATATAATAAGACACTTCATTTGATAGCCAATATTAAAAAATATACAAGCTACTTCTCAAGATCCTTGCTATGTTTGATACTTAAACAATTAACTGCCAATTATCGCTCATTCATCGAGGCACTTTGGCACACTGTATTGGCCAAACAGTTGATTTGTAGCATGTTATAAATTTGTGTGCCATTTTAGCCAAACGCCTGAAAACGTTTTTTCCACTAGCCTTTTCTTTTTTTGTTTTTATTTTCGATTTTTTGTTGTCATTGTGGACCGCCACATTGATTTTCATTGTCTGCTGTGTAAAGTAGGTCGATATATTTAACCCAACAACAGTTTGGCATGATCTCATCTCGGTTCAGGACGCGAGTTTGGGTAAATAGTTTGCCAATGAGAAAAAACACAACGGAAGCTGGCCTCGCGTCTGCAGCTGCCACTGTGTGCGTGTGTGTGTGTGTGTGTGAGAGAGAGAGAGTCTGTTTACATGGCAAACTATGACAAACAAAGGCGACAACTAAAGCACTTTGCAAACAATGTGAACACGAATAAACCAAACTAAAGTCGACAATATTTATGGCGCCTTAATCAAATTAAGTTCTATTCAGCAGGCTGCAAAGCAGTATCTAAATTACGCATACGCACCGTTGTACCAACGATGACAAACAAGAGTTGGCACTTTTTTGTTGTTGTTGTTGTTTTTTTCTTCTTCTATTATTTTGTACGCCTTCATCAAACAAAGCGTAAAATGGTGAAATCATTTCGAGCAGACGAAGAAGTCGAGTAGACCACTACATTGCTGAGTAGTTGCTGTGGCAGTAGAGGAAGCGAAAAACAGAAGCACAAGCAGAAGCAGAAGCAGCAAATGATGATGTTGAATGCATGATGCCATTGAAGCAGCACGGCAGCCACCTTTGTTGACTTCATCATCGTACTCAACACCGTCGCCGTCCTCGTCCTCGTCATCACCAACAGCAGCATCATCATTATGATTGTCATTATCGTCAACATCAACATGAGAATGTTTGGTTGTTGTACGTCGTCAACCTCATCAGCATGTCAACATGTTAAACCGGAAATGAAGAAACACAAATACGTCGACAACTACAACATTGTGAATTTAGACTACTTCACATGTTGTTGTTGTTGCTCATTAACACTCGCCCACATACAAATAGTCAGACTGTCAGAGAGACAGACAGACAAACGGACAAATAGACTCCTGCAGCCGAAAGTGGCGACAAGCTGACGTTCCAACTTGACTATGACTAACACGAAACAACATTTGTCTCACTGCAAGCATGTGTGCGTGTGTTAGTCCTGCTACTGCCACTGCCACTGCTGCTGCTTTCTTTATTGGTGTGTTTGTGTGTGAGTGTATGTGTGTGTGTACGTTTTTCAACTCCTTCTTCATACACACGACAATAATGTTGATGACGACAAAAGTGGAAAATCCCAGCAAACAAAGCGAAAAAAAGAAAAACAAAATTCTGACGTTGAGCAAAACAAGGAAAGGCAAAAATCAAAGCTGTCTAAGTTTTCCGTAAGTTTTAATACTCTTCATAAGGCAACGAAATCTGAGCAATCGGCTGCTATAGTTACCTCATGCTCATCTCTGCCAGTGCTTATTATTAATAATGATAGAACACAAGCATGCAAAGAGATCTAAGCAAAATATGAGCTTCAAGATTTTTATTATTATTTTTTTTTTTGCTTCCTTGCATTGTTTGCTACGTCACAAACTTCATGTCTATGCTAAGCTGCCATGCAAAGCTTCGCTTCGACTTCACTTGCTTGTGCAGTGTATAAAGCCAAAATAAAAGAGGAAAAAATAAATACTGCAACGCACTTTGCGCATCAGCGAGCAACGTTGGTGGATGGATGGCAAGGATATAAGAATCAGTGTAGACCGAGTGGGGCGGTTGGGGGGCCATGAGTGAAACGCATAAGCGACGTCAGTTGGATTTGGCGCGCCAAAAGCACTTCGACGCTACAAAACTTCATGACGCTACTCTCAGTGGATGCATATGTATATGTGTGTGTGTGTGTGTGTGTGTGTTAGCGTCTCGTCTCTTTACACAAAGCAGTTGAGTTTTCAATGGCCGCGAGCGCATTGCAAGTCTTGACGGCGCTTTGTTTTAGATGCACACACACACACACACACACACACGTGCAACTAAATACGCACGCACACATACATGCATGCATGCTAGACCCTCTACTTCTGCCTTTTGCTATTTAACAAATAAGTTTTTTTCATACCCATTTACGTATTTGTGTGTGAGTGTGTTTGTGTGTGTTGCATATATCATGTGCTTGTGTTTGTGTGTGTGTTTGTTTGTGTGTTGCATACAAACTAGCATAAGAAAGTCTATTTTAATATGTTTGTAAAATAATCCTTCAAGCAAGCGTTGAATATCCTATTTAACGGTTTCTTTTCATATGCAGAGGTTGAGGTGATAATGATGTTTTGTTGTTGTTGCTATTGTTGTTGCTGTTGCAGTTGCTGTTCTCCTTGTGGTACGTACCAATTTTCGTTGTTGTTGTTGTTGTTGATTTTAATGCCATAAATTTCGTTCATTTTATGCAAAAATTATTATTAACGTTTTCCTTTTTTTGTGATTATAACAATTTGCATGTTTTACAGTTTTAGAGTTACTTTTGAAACGCTATAATTATAAAACTGTTACGCTTGAGACGAAATCACTCCTCAAAATCATAATAATAATGAAAAGAATAACAAAAAAAATTATGTATAAAATATTAAATGCGAAAATTATCACAATTTACATACATTTATGTGTCTTTAGTTTAATCAACTCAATCACAATCATAAAACTAACAAAAGCAAATTAGTGTACACATTAAACATATTCTGTCAATAATTAACGCATACAAAACCAAATTGACAAAGCAAAAACAGCAAAATAAAAAAAAAAATGTAACAGCACAAGCACGCATCCTTTGTGCCAGGACACGCACGCAAAGGCAGGCAAACAATTAAAAAGCGAAATCAAAAACGAAACCATAAAGCACCCAAAACGAACAAACATGCTGTCTGACGCGCTATCTATGTAACTATGTCGGTCTGTCCGTCTATCCGTCTGTCATTGAAGTAGTTGGAGCGTTACAAGAAACGACGGACGACCGGTAAGACCGCCAACTCAAACTTGTGGCCTTTTTAGGCAGGCAGTAACTTGGAGCGATTTCATATTTGTGCTACTGAAGTAGCATGAAATAACAGCAAATATAAAACAACAACAACAACTATTATAAAACAAAAAAAATGAAAAAAATCATCTACTTGTATGTACATACATACATACATATACAATATGTAAGTGGGGGGCAACGTGAGAAGCAGTGCTGCGTCGCGTTGGCCACAGGCCATCAGCAGGACACGGGACTCAGTCAATATGCAGTCGCATTTGCTGTCTGAAATGTGTCCAAAATAATGACAGTAACAATTTTGATGTGTGCGGGACGAATAGACATAACGACAGACAGGCAGACACAATGATGTACACACACACACACACACACACATGTGTAACTGGAAAACCAGAGGGAGCGGAAGAGACCGAATGAAAAGATGGAATGATGTGGCGAGAATTTTGAACGTACAGACATACATATGTGTATGTGGGCGCACAGGAAGTGTGCTGTTCTGTGACAGTTGGTCTGTTTGGACGGACAGACAGGCAGACAGACAGACTAAGAGGCAAACAAACAAACAAACAAACAGCGAAACAGAACAGCTCATATGACAGCCTGTAAGTTATCCATAGCTCTAAGTACATATACATGTGTGTGTGTGTGGGTGTGCACAGTTGTGGGCAGTTTGCGCGGGTGATTGGGTGGGTGGTTGGTTTGATGTGTCCATTTGCTTTGGGATTGAAATTGACAGCGTTATGAGTTGGAGTTGCAGTTAGTGCCGCAGGAGTCGCAAATTAGTATAGAGAGACTTTTATTTATATTTTTTGTTATTTTTTTTTTTTCTAGTGCATTTCCGGTTAAATTCATATTTCCGGTTGTTTTGGTTTACTTTGATTTCCTTTTTAATAACTGTCGTTACGCTTTTGCTATTATTCATCACTGTTTTGTTGTTGTTGTTTATTTTTATAAAAGGTTTTTGTTTTTTTATAAAACGTTTTTGTTTTTTTTTTTTTTTTTTGTCACGTGACTTTTGACTGCTGACTTCAGTTACGCACCAAAAGCAAGGAATAAAGAAGGAAGTCATTATTGACGCGATGTCATTTTCAACCCCTTTGCACGCACAATATTTTTTTTTACCGAATTTTTTTTGTTTTTTGCTGTTAAGCGTTATTCAATACTTTTATTTGAGTTAATATGCTGTTGTTGTTATTGTTAGTTTTTTTTGTCGGCTGTTGAATAAACACAACTTTGTAAAATGTAAGCCGATTTTGCACTGCGTTAACTTTAACTTTGCTCTTCAAAACTTTCTTCATATTTGCTACAACATGTGACTACGCCTGTTGACGTTTACAGTGACTAGCAGCCTTGCGGCGTTCAAATGAAAAGGAAGAAAAAAAAACAGACACAAAAAAAAAATGTTAACTGCAAACATCTTTACTGATCACTTACGTTTTACGTTTTATGTTTATCACACACATACTCTGGCACACGGACATCAACACACGCACTCTCTTTTACACCGTCCGCGTGTCGCTCTCTCACTCTCTTTACCATTCACTATTGCTTTGCCGCCTACTCTTCTAATAGTATTGCAATCTGTAACACTTCCTCCCACTGCTACGATGACTGTTCGCTGCTCCTTGCATGCGAATGTTAGCAGCGCTGTTAAGTGTAAAGTTGTAAATGCATATACGACAACAAAACTAACACTCTCAAATACGTGTGTATGTACGAGCGCATGTTTGCCTGTGTATGTGCCTGTGTGAATGTTCATGTTTGCGTGGGCGTACAGGCGTACTTTTTGGCCCACTCATTTGCCACTATGAAGTTAGCGACCCTTTATGCTGCTGCTACTACCTTTCTTTCTTTCGTTCTTTCTTCTTTATTTTGCACTATAACTGACTCCATTACTTTATTTTTTTTCGTTTTTTTTGGTTTCTACTGCTACTTCTTTTGCGTTAACATACCTTTTTGTACACCAGCACATCGTAGTAGTCGTTGTCGCCGTTGTAGTTGTTGTTGTTGTTGTTTTTGGTGGTGTAATCGCTTTCGTTGTAAGCCGTTATTTGATTGCCAAAAACATAAAAAAAAAATTCCAACAAGATTAACTTCCACTACACTTTTTTCTCCTCCTTTGAACACTTTTTAATTGCGGACACTACATAAAAATACTACACTTTCTTCTTCTTATTTTTTTTTTCTTTAACTGTGGGATTTTTCTGATTTTATACTATTAATGTAGGCTTCGAAACCAAGAGCTGTTGTTGTTGTTGTTGTTGTTGGTGCTGACGCCGTTATCGTTGTTGTTGCCGTTGCCGTTGCCGTCACCGACGTTCGCCTGGTCAATTATGTGCGGCAACATTGGCCGCCACGTCGTCGTTTTCCTACGATTTTCTTACTATTATTTACTACTTTTTGTGAACGTGCCGTGCCGCCTTTGCCGTTGCCGTTGCTGCCGCCATGCACTTGACATATGTTAATGCCTGCCTTCTTCTTGCTTTGCGTTTTCACTTTGCCGGTTTTTCCTTTTGCTACATACATGCAGACATACAAACACTACCAGTCACACAAACACATAAATACACTTACACACACACATACACACTCATACACAAACACAAACTTGCACGCACACAAATTTAATCGCATATCAGCTTTTCGCGCACATTTTCATTATGATTTTTCACGTATTTCTTTGCGTAAAATAACTCGGCACTTTTCTCACAACACAATAGTTGAAATCTTATTATACTTTTGTTTAATTAAATGCAATTTATTCACTTTTTGGCCAATTTGTGCATGGAGCTTATGTCGAAACGATGAAACGTCGTCGCGTATTGTTGGTGGCTTTTACACAAAGTATTGGATTTTTTCGCATTTACATTTTTAACGACGTCGTCGTCGTCATTGTCGACCGGGGGTGGTTTTTATTGATTTTTTAACGCCAACTACTGTCATTTTGACATTTCTATGTTGGGGTTGTGCACTGCAAATGTTAAATAGCAGTGCATGCTACAGTGGTGTAATATTCATTATTGCATTGACTTATGTCTCATCAAATGCGGTGCAGTATAAACGTATTATAAATTCACAAGCATTTAAAAATTGCGGTAACTTAACAGAAAAAGTTTGTAACGGTCGTCACGCACAGCTGAGCATTTTGTAGAGTTTTTCTTTCAGTTTTTCACGCAGCCAAAAACTGTTATACAGTTCAAAATGTTCAAATAAGAAACTTTTGTTATTTTATACTTGTCTTGAACTATCTCTTTTTGCCTTGAAACGAAGATGTTATTATACAACTTGAGTCTGAAATTACATGGAAAATGAGGTTTTAAAAATCTGATCAATTTCACTCGTAATATCATATCAAGTTTTTTCAACAAGTTGTGTAAGGCATTTGGTATAAACTCGTATGAATAATTTCATTAATGCATGAAAACGTGATCCTGACTTCTTAAAAAATTATTTCAAAACAATTACTTTCATATTGACTGAAAAAAGAAACAAGAAAAGTCCTTCTTCGAAATGACAAAGAATCAATCAAAAATACAGGATATTATTTTGGATTGATTCTTCTTAATTCGCTTTATAAAAAGCGTATTAAATCGCAAATCCTTCCATAAAGAGGCCAATGATAACAACAAAGCAGCTCAGTTTTTGTTGATGAATGCCAAATTAATGCCTGACATATAAAACACTTTAAATTAAATTCTCAGTTTTGATCTATTTTTTTGCCATATGAATTAAACAAAACGAATTTTTTTCTTAAACACTCGAAATGTCCAACAACGACTTAGTCGGCGCTGTAGATGAAGGCACAACCTCGGCGCGTTTCATAATATTTCGCGCTGCAACTGATGAAATTGTGTGCTTTCATCAAATTGAGATACCCTCAATCTATCAAAATGAGGGCTGGTGCGAACAAGAACCGGATGTGATAATGGACGCGGTCGACAAGTGCATTGAAGGTGCCGTACAAAAATTGGTTTCCATGGGTGGTGACCCAAAGGCAAGCTTAGTGTGTACTTTCTAAGCGACCAATGTTTTCTTATAATGTTGCTATTTCGGTAGAAAATCGTTGCTGTCGGCATAACAAATCAACGTGAATCGACGATAGTCTGGAGTCGTCGAACCGGTAAGCCGCTCTCTAATGCAATCATTTGGTTGGACAATCGCACAACCGAAACGGTTGAGATGTTGCTAAACACGATGCCAAGGGAGAAGCGCAGCATTGACTATCTAAGGCCACTTTGTGGTCTGCCGCTGTCAACGTACTTCTCTGGCGTAAAACTGCGTTGGCTGAAGGATAACGTAGCTGAAGTGAAGAGCGCCATAGAAAGTGGCGATGCCATGTTCGGCACAATTGATACTTGGTGCATTTATAAACTGACGGGTGGCGTCGATGGCGGCGTATTCAAGACGGATGTGACAAATGCGTCGCGCACTATGCTCATGAACATCGAGAAGCTGGAGTGGGATGAGGAACTGTTGCGTTTCTTTGGTGTGCCGCGTAATATTTTGCCAGAGATTTGCTCAAGCGCCGAACATTTTGGCGACATAAAAACGAAACCATTGGTTGGTGTACCGATTACGTCGTGTTTAGGCGATCAACAAGCCGCACTTGTTGGTCAGCAGTGTCTCACCAAGGGACAGGCCAAAGCCACCTTTGGCACGGGCTGTTTTCTGCTCTACAACGCCGGCACTTCGGTGGTACACTCCGACAATGGTCTGCTCACGACGGTTGGCTATCGATTGGGTCGCAATGAACCGGTCTACTATGCGCTCGAGGGCAGCATCTCAATTGCAGGCGCCGCCTTCAGTTGGTTGCGCGATCAAATTGGACTCATACGCACCACCGGTCAAATTGAGGACATGGCACTTAAGGCGGGCAGTTCGCTGGACGTATACTTTGTGCCGGCTTTCAATGGTCTTTTCGCACCCTACTGGAATAAGGATGCACGCGGGTATATAGTACAATATATTTGACTTATGTACGATAAAACTGTAATATATTTTTCGTAGCGTAATTTGCGGCCTAAGCGAGGAGGCAACCAGTGAGCATCTTGTGCGTGCCACATTGGAATCGGTTTGCTTTCAGGTGCGTGACATACTCGATGCCATGTTCAAGGACTGTAAAGTGCCACTGACGAAGCTAATGGTTGATGGCGGCATGACAGTCAATCAGCTGTTTCTTCAAATTCAATCCGATATCATTGGCATTGATGTGCAACCGGCAAAGATACCTGAGACAACGGCTTTGGTAAGATAATATTAAATGATCTTATGTTTCATGACGCCTCACAAGACATACGTCAGTACATCAATTATTTTGTTATGTTGTTATTTTCACGACAAGTATACAACATGTGTTCTATTGCAGGGCGCCGCGCTTGCCGCCTACAAAGTAGCTAAGCCCAGTTACGACATGACGTCGCCACTATCGACTGGCGCAAAGCGTGATGTTTTCAAGCCGTCCGTAAGCAACGAGGACCGTGATGAGCGCTACGCCAAATGGAAAATGGCAATCCAACGTAGCCTCGACTGGGATACGTCGGCCAAAGAAAATGCTATGGCATAACTATGCCATTATCTTTGTTTGATATTCAAAATTCCTTTAGTGCAAAATTAAAATGTGCTTGTGCATAAAACTGAATAAGTCAAAGCTTGTCAATCATTCAATGAACACATTTTGCATTTATTTCAATACAATCAATCGATATTTTTGTCGTTCCATACAAATACAAACTATATAATTCGTACATTATCATACATACATAGCTACTTATATAAACTCTAAATTTAAAATCATTGCGCAAGTATTAGAAATTTTCTAAAAATTTTGAATATTTTTTATAAACGCGTATTTCAAATATTTCTTTCCTCACTTCTTTTTTAGTGCTTTGACTATCACAATTATCAAATTATACATACATATTAGATCCTGATTATAAGAGTATATAATATCTAAATTTAAGCATTTATAATAATAATTAATCGGAGATCAATCGTTGTTAGCTTCACATGCCTGACACATCAACTAGTTAAAATTTGGTATTTAATAATTATGGAATAATTTTCGCATTTTCAGTCTTTAAAATAATAAATTATGCAACGTAAACTGACACTACTCTGTATAAGCAATGAGGTATAACACTATTTTCATAAAGACCCGCTTTTCTTCAACGACGAAGTTTGCGTTATTTTATTAGAACTCTTCTTAAATCATCTGTTTTGTATTTGTTGAAATATATGCATACATATGTATGAAAAGGTTTTCTGTCTTCTCTTCAAGTTCAACAGTCTCTTATCTATTCCACATTCTTGGGCGCTCTAAGTACTTTTAGAGCAACTTTTCTAATTCGCAGATTTGTTTTTCTTAAGATACGTATTACTTTTTTTTTAACTACAAGAACAAGTATTCCCGAAATAAAAACAGTCCACTGTGTATCTTGAACGTTTTTGAATGGTATTGGCCCTTAAAAAATTCGCCTCAAGTGGCTTTTTTCTTATTGGGTTTTTTGTTTTGATTTTTTTTTTCATTAAATCTACTTAAATACATATTTTGGTATATCAATTTTAAATTTTTTGGTTGCTCTTCAAATATATTTTGGTTCTACAATGCGAACATCGATGTATATAAGACGGCTACAAAAGCATCGATCCAAAATTGAATCATTTAGACTTTGCATGGTTTTGTTTTTTTTTTTGGATCTTGTTAAAAACTTTGGTTCTTCTCTAAAAATTGCCCAACATTTGGACTTTATATTGCGCGCATAATATTTTGGTTTGTCAATAATTGAACAAACCTTGAGCTTTTTGTTTTCTCTTTTTTGCTATTTGAGCTGAGCAAGAATTTTAGCAACGAGCGGATATCTGAGTGATTTATCAGACTCTCTGTATATGTTACTAATGACCAGTCGAAAATGTTGTCTTGGCACCAACTTAAGTGACACGAGTTGAGTTGAGTTCAGTTAGAGTTGCTACATAGGCCAATCCCGAACCGTATTGACCTAGACGAGCGTTACCTACAAACGTGTGACTTCTGTGACCGTCGCAACATCGCCAGAGCCGCCAGCACCGCCATGCGTTGATCCCGGCATTGGATTGGTGACGCTTGTGATTGTAGTCGAGGTGCCGACATCGGTTGTTGGACGCGGCAAGTGTGAGTAGTAACCGAGTTGACAAGAGTTCTGATGCGACAACTTTTGGCTTTGACTGAGTTGATACTGTGCGGCCTTCAGTGCTTGTTGTTGTTGTTGTGTTAGACAATCGCATGGCGCCAACAGCTCTTCAGTCGATTTGGCGGTAATTGTTGTCGTTGTTGTCGTAGTCAGTTCACCAACAAATTCGGATGGCGGTGGCGCATAGTTCTCAACATCGCCGTAAGTGGAATACCGTCCGTATGGATTGCGTCGCGGCATCGAGTGACGCTGTTGTGCCACTTGTATTTGTGTGCCAGCGGGCTTCACTGTAACTGTGTCCAAGTAACCGTAACCAAAACCGTAGCCACCGATGGCTTTGGTCGCCAAATTATCCCACGACTTGGGCTTGTGCACGTAGGTGGTTGCCGGTGCATTCGGATAGATTTGGGAAGGTTGAATCTGTGTTGCCGTAATGTGATAGCGCTGCTGGTAAACGCTGTGATTGATATGATGATGCGGCGGCTGTTGCGCCTGTGCTTGGGCCTGTGGTTGCGTCTGCTGTTGTGGCTCATAGGATTGCCGGGATTTTGTGGAATGCTGACGTGATGATTGTGCGGCAGCCGCATCACTTTTCGGATCCCAAAAGAGTGTATCCGTGCTGATCGATGTTGTATAAGAAGCTGAGTCCGCTGGCGCAAATTCACTGGATGTGCATGAATGCAAACTGCAATGACTGGCCAAGCCAGACGCCAAGTCAAAATAACGTGAGCGTATGCTGCCCGCATGGGAGTCGCAGCCATGCTTCTGCTGCTGCTGTTGGGGTTGATGATGATGATGTTGCTGCTGCTGCTGCTGTTGCTGATGTGCCTGTGCCTGCGCAGCGCTGTTGTTGCCATGATTGTGATGGTGATGATGATGATGCACATGTCCACGTCCACCGCTGTTGCCCGCAGCGCCATTTGCGCTCGGCGAGGCGTGCGTCTGAGACTTTGGTCTGGCAGCGCGTTGCTCCTCCTTGCGTTCGCGATCGCGGTGTTTATGCTTGTGTGTGTGTTCCTTGTGGGTACGTGTGCGTCTACGTGTGGGCACACAGTGTGTATCGCAACAGGGACTCGCCAGATCATAAGCATCCAGACTGACATTGTCGCCTCCATTGCCGTTGCCGGCATTTCCATTGCCATTGCCGCCGCTTGCATTGGCTGCTGCGACCTTCTCAGCTGACTTCCAACGAAAGTGCCCCAGACAAGGATTGCATGAATGCCCGCCATGGCAATGCTTACCAGATGACTTCTGTGTCTTTTGCGGCGTGCCTTCGACTTTTGTTTGCGACTGCTGTTGTTGTTGTTGTTGTGGTTGCGTGTGTTGATGCTTGGCCGGCGGCTTATGTTTCTCACAAGTGCGTGGTGGCGGAGCCGGTGGTTTGTTTGATGCACTGCGCGGCTGACTATGATAATGCGTGGCTTGACTCACCGTAGCCGTTGGCGTTTCCATTGATTCGGCACGCTGTAATATAAAATGCTGATCGCTTGGGCTGCGCTGTAAGCCGACATCGCCGACAATATATTCTGTGCTGGCATTCGATGCCGTTGGTCTCAGTACATAGCGATAAGTGGGATCCAGATAATGATAGGTGAGCATAAATTGCGCCGGTGGTGGTATTATTGTCTGTGGTGTTGTACCCGTCTGTTGTTGTTGTTGTTGCTGTTGCTGCTGATGTTGTTGTTGCTGCTGCTGTTGATGTTGTTGTTGTTGTTGGTGCTGCAAACGTGCAATATTCGCGACATCCTCGGTGGATAACGTTGGCCGAAAGTAGCTCAGTGTCGGCACATCGGCATCACCCGGTGAATTGCCGCTCTCTCCATCGCTGGGCGACGTTATGGCCTTCTTGCGTGCTGGCAAACTGTGCGTCTTCCACTTGCCTTCGAGCAGTTCGCGTTCACGCAAGCAAACGCGCTCCAATTCATTCATTTTGCTTTGCAACATATTTTGCAATTGTATGTAACGCATATGCAAGTCAACCTGGTCGAGAAACAAATATTATTGTTGAAGAACTGCTTTGTCAAATGCCAATTCCGCTTACCTTCTTCACACAGTCCTCGAAGAGCACAACCATACGCATGCGCGTATCACAATTTTTAATGAAATCAACGATCGTCTTGTGATCAGCCTTCTCCATATCAACGCCATTAATCGCCAGTATAACATCGCCCTCACGCATGCCCGCCTTGTATGCGGGCCCATCGTACTCCACATAATCTACATAGGTGAGCATTTCGACTTCTTCGTCGCGTTTGTAGTGTATGCCATACGACTGGAGTGTAAATCCATATGTATCATTCTTCTTCTCGATAATTATTGTGCGTCGTCGACGATCTTCATCCGGCTTAGAGGCTAGAAAACGATCCGATTTATAACGACCCAATATATGCGTGGATTGTGATAACTGTAAACGAGACAAATAGTTTTAGCGTTGAGTCACTATCATGAAAACAATAAATTATCGAGTCTCAAATGTAATAAGAGTTTTTTTTTTATTTATAAAATAATTAATTAAACCAAATTAAATGAGATTTTACTTAAACAGTAATAACAATTTCTTTTGCATGATTTTTGCGCTCATATGTACATGTAAAGAAGTCAAAATGATATTTTGAAAACGTTTAAAAATGAGTATTTGATGTTCAAGTATCCTAAAACATATTGACAAACTTGGCTGCACCATTATAAATATATGTATCATTTATTTGTCAATAATGGACATACACATTTGGCTTAAGCACAGTAAGTTGCGGTTTTAGATTGGTCTGATAGCCCAGAACTTAACAAACTTGATAAATGAGAAGCTTACTGAAGTTCTGAAAACAGACTTGGAAAGTATTTATTATTTATTGTTCTTTTAACAACTGTGCTTTGGAACTTGTTAACCGATATGTAATTTAAAGTTACAGATGACAGCATTTTTGCATTGAATCGTTGCGAAGTTTACCCTCAATGGAACGACAATTTTCAATGCGGCACATTGTAAAAATGTAATTTCCTTTAAATTGTCAACCATAAAGAACACCATAACCGACCGACCGACTGACTGACTGACTGCAGACTTCAACACGTGTCGCCTGAAAGTGTATATGGCCAAATGTGGCGACTGTGGCAAATGTGGTTCAACAAATAGCCGAGAGCATGTTTGAGAAGCGCAAAAGAAAAAAGCCGTTAAAATGAAAAACGTGTACGTTCGTCACACTCATGCCACAAAACACTTTGAGCATTCAACTATTGAAACACGTATTAAATAGACAGAGAAACAAAGAGGAGGCTGACAGGGGAGGCCGTAAGAAAGAATGAAATAAAAGAACATTTCCATGAATACGAAATTATGGCAGGCAACAAAAATACTTTCACTCAATGAGCGAAATCGAGAAAACCAAAGAAAGAATAAAACAAAGCCAACAAATGATGATGGGATGGCGATTATCCCAGAGCAGACATGAATAAACTCGAACACGCACACATATAAACATATACATCCATGTAAATACATGAAAAATTTATGATTAAAGCTAGTGTTGTTGTTGCATTCGTTGCAGAAACAATAGTACCGGAAATGCCAAAAGGACTTAAAGCTGTAAAGATGAAATTGTATGAAGAAATTAGTGAAATTAGCGCTTGTCAGTGCGTCGATGACAACTGTGTTTATTGCCGGCTAAGCTGAACCTCAGACAAATGCCACGATAGTCATATTCGTGCAGCTCAACAATTAATAGCCAAGCGGGTGGTCGTGCGTGTTGCTTACTTGTCGGTAAGCGGTGGGATGTGTCATGAGTCATGATATATTTGTGGTCATTTGTAATGAAATTATTAGCAGAGAGACGATGGTTTTTAATAAGTATAATTGTCTGTCCAGCGGTCCGTTAAGTTAAATAGCTTCATATGGTGCGATAACAAAACCTAATTGGATTAAAACGCGCGCTCGACCAACAGGCAAAGAAACTTATGTTCGCTCCACCATATCGACAACGCTTCCTGTAGCGACGGTCGGTGTCAACGCTCTGTCGTGCATGCGGATTATTAACACTTGATCTGTGTCGCTGTCGAAGTAGATGTCGCCATCGACAACAACAACAACGAAAACAACAACAACAACGACGATGACGACGACTTTAACAACGGCAACGACATTGTCAACGGTGGTCATGTATGTGCCAAGTGAAGCATGAACTATGACAGAGTGAGGTCAAATCGAGGTTTTGGACGGCCAAAAGGAAAGCCAACAAACAGTACACATATATACACCGACACATATATACATATATAGGCATATATACATTTGGACACACAAAGTGATTGAAATGCAGCACACCCACATGTTCACACACGCAAACAAACACACATATGTATGCATGTATGTATGTGTGTATCTCCACTGAGAGTCATTCACACGCCACCCACACATTTACCGGGTCAACCCTTAAAATGCAGCCTGCAGCACTTTTGGCATTCATATTTGATGGCTTAATAAAGCTTGAAGTGACTTGATAATTGAAATTCTTTTGTTTTTTTTTTTTCTCCTTTTATTTTTTCGCAGAATATGCAATTTTAATAGGAACAAGAGTGCGAATTACTTTTTCAAAATACACTCACCTGTACATAATCGAGCTCAACATCACTAGCATCGAGCGACTTATGCTTATTATGATATTTAAGACGACCAAGACTGCCCGTGCCATTGACATAGCCTCCGCCGCCAGTTGTGCCACCGCCGCCACCAATGCCGCCCACAGCACCCAGACTACAAGCGTTGAGCGAGGAGGCGACCGAGTTCGTGGCTGTTGCAATGCTTTGGCAACTGCTGCTGATGGGCTTTGCGGTGGCCATTTTAGCTTTGCTTTTGTACTTTGCTCGCTTAGCCTTTTTGCTTGGGTCTTAGTTGTGCTTTTGGCCCGTATCCTTTGGCCAATATCGATTTCTCACGCACATACACACATATAAACACATTCGTGCGTTACTACTTAAGCGCACATCTTTACTTAATTTTTTTTTTTTTTTAATATCTTCTTCCTCTTTTATGTTCACCTTTTTAATGTACTATTAAATACACTTTTTACCGTTAGCCCGAGAAAGCAGATACCAACAAAGTGGAGCGAGTTGTTGAACGCGTCTTGGCAAGTTTTTCAAAGCGCATTTCAATTGGTTGCGTGAAATGAGTCCTTTTGCAGACTTTTTAAAGCAACATAACAGCACCGACCCTTCTATTCATTAAAATTTACAAATAAAAAATGAAACAAACTTTTTGTTTGTTCTTTTGTTAGACATAGAACTTTGCCATATTCGAAATTGCTATATTTCCGCTTCGTTTGTTCTACTTTTCCGTTCTGTGCCGTATTGAAAACTGAAAACTTTGTGCGCGTTCGCTCGGTTTTTGTTCATTTTTTGGTGGCTCAAACCCTCTCTCACTATCGCTCTAGCTCGTTTGCTCACACAATTGCAGTTAGCTACCACCTTCGCACGTTGTTTTAACGGTATTCTCTTGCATTGGCTGAGAAACGGAAGTCGTTTTTGTTTCGTTACGCTCTTTGAGCGCTCTCTCGACCAATGTCGCCGCTTTTCACCCGCACGGACAAATAAACCGTTAAAATTTACGACACATGTTGCCGTTAAATTTTTTTTTCTTAAGGACAGTGATGAAACGATACCAATCTTTGCAAATCATATCGAGTTAATTATTACTTATGATTGTTTAAAGAAGCAGACTATCAACACATCTACAATAAATCCAGGACGAGAAATTTTTGTTGCAATGAATGTTAATTTACAAACATTTTTATTCCTTATTATTCACTCTACATCTTGAAACTTAAATTATAGTAATCTTAATGTAAACTTGTTGAGGGCCGATCCTTGGTATATTATTCTGTAATTTCGCCACCAGGTACCAACTGAAACATTAAAATAGTTACATTTTGCAAATGGCCACTAATCTAATGCTTACTCACCATGGTTATGTTGTTGCCGTTGAGTAAAATTTGATCCAATTTTGTTATCCGTCTTCCATCGGGAGTGTTTTCATACTCCGTGACATCGTCGAGCAGCATATTGACGAAGTCATCAAAGCCCAGCAGAGTGCCGACCATTTCCTTATCGTTTTTCATGATGATGTGTATGCGGGAACCAATGCATTTGTCCACAAGTTCTGCCGGCAGACACAAAAACGAAATTTAACTATTACGGATGCCTTTTTAAGTTTTCCCTTAAGTAAACTTACCCAAAGGTAGCAGCGTGGACACATTGGCGGGTGGTGGTACGGCCGTCATGACTAAAATGCTTAAAATGTTTAAAAATTGTTTACAAACAATCGACAATTGTCAAATCCAACTCGGAATGTGTTGACTGAACAGTGCTGTCAACTTGGCCGTTTTGCAATTGCTCATATATGTTCATGTTGCAATATGTCCCAATCGATTGTGAATGTTAAAGTTTCACTCAATATGCTGACAGCTCTGCACAATCGCTTGACTTTGATTTCCACAACTCCACAATTTTTGTCAAATGAATTTTTTGTTGAAATTTTCATGGCCCATGGCTTGAAGCAAACATAAATTGCCATATAATAATAAAATGTTCTTGCTTTTCCCAAACAAGACAAGGAGCTTAGGTTCTTTTGACGCCAATTTTGACTCATTAAATTAGAAATATTAAAGTTATGCATGGCGTGTAGTATTTCATGCAAACATATGTCTAGCTAGAAGCTTTTCAGGAGTCGGAGTCCACTTCTTGCCTTTGCTTCGTGACACAAATGCGCCGATTAGACACACTTGCACACACATAAATGAAACAGTGCGTTTTTGGAAACGGGTGAGCGAGACGGATGGATTGACAAAAAAAATTGTTTCTCAAGATTTGGTGTTCGAGAAAATATCAAATTTTTCGAGAAAACAAACAATTGGAAGGAAAAAACAAATCAAATAAGAACTCAAGTATACAATAATTGTATTAATATACTAAGCAATTAATTTGAAACATGTCTAGTGATGAAAAAAGGTAATAGTGATAGAGACAAGCGAGTGTTTCCAATGAGGTTATGACAATTTTTCTGTATATTTTAGTTACGATTCGAGTGAATCAACGGCGGATGAAAAACATGTAAAACGTTTATCGACGACGACACATAAAAAGTCGAAGAAGCATAAGAAACATAAAAAGTCGAACAAATGTGATAAAGCGCACAAAAAACATAAAAAGTCAAAGAAGCGGCATCGCAGACAAAGTGATTCGTCGAATGTATCCACTGGATGCCCAGAAGACGCCGACCGCAAACGTGGTGGTGCGCTTAGCACAAAGTTTACGGAAATCATGCATAAAGCGAGTCAAGACCGGTCGGCATTGCTGCGTGTTGAGCAGAATGCAAATGGCAAAGAATTTCGAATCACAAAGCCGAATATACAAACCGATCCATGCAGTCTAGTCGAAGAGATTACAAAAACAATTCAGACAAAAGTGATGCCAGTGCTGGAGGTGGCCAGTTCAGGGAGTGAGAGTGATGTGTTAGTGTCATTGAAAATAACTTATGCTTATTTATGTATACCATTTAAAATTTTAATTATGTGTAAATTTCAGGCCCTTAGATGTTGCAAGCCCAGTTGTATCGATTATCGAAGATGAATTAAATTTGGAAGATTTAATGAAACAAAAGGCGCTGCTGCAGGCACGGCTTGGCGCTTACATGTCCGATACCGAAGGCGATGATAGTTATTCCAATTCGGTTTCTGTCAAAAGGCCGCGGGACGATGTGTCTGAGCCCAAGACGAAGCAGCAGCGCATGGATGAGAGGCAAACGGTAGTGCCACCATCGATATCGACTGCACATACGAGTAGCGGTCAAGAGAAGCTGTCCTCTGCCACATTGTCCTCGTCATCGTTGCATAGCGGTTCAACAACTAGTAAACATGTTAACAATAAGCATAGTTCCACTAATAATCTAAATGAAAACGATGTTATATTATTGGATGATTCTAGCGGTGGTCAACGGACTCCGGAGCCCACAGCGAATGGTAGCCGACTTTCCCAGTCAAGGCATAAGCTACGAGACGCGTCTCCAATTCGAAGAGGTCGTGAGCCTGAACCACCCGCACGCGAAAGGCAACGCCACTATAGTGATGAAGCCCGCCGCTTGTCCGATGATAGACAGACACGTGGACGCAGTCGTTCACCAAGACGTCGTCAACCAGGGGATACAGCCGAGCGGAGTCGTAGTCGTCAACGTCGAGACAACCAGGAGCGCCACAGAAACATGGAAGATCTTCGGCAAGAAATCAATCGCGACAAGCAACGTGAACGCCGTGAGTATAGTCGTGAACGTAAGACACGTGATGATCGTCCAAGGTATGACGAAGATCAGCGTCAGCCACGCGATCGTGAAAGGGAACGTGGTCGTGAGCGCCAACCTGACAGGGGAGGCAGACCCGGCGATCGTGGTATTAGTGGCGGTAGTCGAGAGATGCGCCAACAACGTTCACACAGTCGCAGTAAGTTTGAGTCGGACCGAAGGCGCGAACAGGAACGTGTGCGTGCTCGTGAGTATTCGGATCGTTATGGTGGTCGTGGTCGCGGTAGCGATGGTTTTAAAAACCGTGAAAAAGACCGCTACAAGGGATCTCTCAGTGAAGGTCAAAAAGCTCACGACAAAGAATCTAGCAGTGACGAAGAAGTCAATCTTAATATTGATATAAATGATGATGATGATGATGAGGAGAAGATTATTGAAACGCGTCGCAAACAACGCGAAGAACTTCTAAAGGTATGTTGCTTTTTAACAGTTTTGAATTAGAAAAATATTAGTTTTTTTCCTTTTATGTTTTCAGAAACTTGGTACCAATAAGGAAGAACCAAAAACATACTTTAATACTGTAAGCAACTCAAAAGATCGTAGCTTAACGCCACAACATAAAGAGCAATCATATGACGATTCAAGTGCCACGCCTTCAACAAACCGTCAGCCGGAGCATGAGCGCTCGCCGACACCCACCGAGAAAACTGATAAAACACAAAGCAAGAATAGCAACAACGGCAAAGAAAAACGCGCAGAATGGGATATGTTTGCTGATCAGGATGTTGATTCGAACTTCGATGTGAGTCGCATCTTTGTAACTTTCGCAAGACATGTTATTTTATTTTAAATTTTATATTGGCTAACCTATAATGCTTTTAGTCTCCCAGTACGATCGTGCAAAACAAAAATCAAGTGGAGAATCCTGCACTCACAGACAATTGGGATGATGCCGAGGGTTACTATCGTGTGCGCATTGGTGAAGTACTCGACACACGATACGTGGTTAGCGGCTACACAGGCCAAGGTGTCTTTAGTAACGTTGTTCGCGCTCGGGATCAAGCTCGCGGTAATGCAAATGTCGCAGTCAAAATTATACGTAACAATGAAATCATGTAAGTAGCAATAGTAAATTATAAGAAAAATTGTTTATATTGTTTCACTTTCTTAGGCACAAAACTGGTCTGCGAGAACTGGAGATTCTAAAAAAACTTAATGACGCTGATCCGGATGATCGATTCCATTGTCTGCGTTTATATAGACACTTTTTTCACAAGCAGGTTCGTTTTTTTGTAAAAAAAAATTTTGGTATATTAAAAGTTATAACTTCGTTTACATTCACAGCATTTGTGCATGGTGTTTGAACCGCTGGCAATGAACTTGCGTGAAGTACTCAAAAAGTACGGTAAAAATGTTGGCTTGCACATCAAGGCAGTGCGTAGCTACACGCAACAATTGTTCCTTGCTCTCAAACTGCTGAAGAAGACAGGCATTCTACATGCTGATATCAAACCTGATAATATACTCGTCAACGATAACAATTTAATATTGAAGCTTTGTGATTTCGGCTCGGCTTCGTCGATCAATGACAATGAAATAACGCCTTATCTGGTATCACGATTCTATCGCTCACCGGAGATTATATTAGGTATACCCTACGACTATGGCATTGACACATGGTCGGCGGGCTGCACCATTTATGAGTTATACACCGGCAAGATACTGTTCAGTGGCAAGAGCAATAATCAGATGCTGAAATATTTTATGGACGTGAAAGGCAAGATACCAAATCGAATAGTACGTAAAGGACAATTTAAAGATCAACACTTCGATCAAAGTTGTAATTTCCTATATCATGAAATTGACAAACTAACAGAAAGAGTAAGTAACATACTTTTTTAAACTAAAATCATACGTTTTTATGGTTAACAATGTTTTACCCTGCAGGAAAAAGTTGTCGTCATGCCGGTCATAAAACCTTCACGTAATTTACAACAGGAATTGATTGCCGATCAAAATTTACCTGATGACCAGCATCGAAAAGTCACACAACTAAAGGATCTTCTTGAAAATATGTTTGCTCTCGATCCAGCTAAGCGTATTTCGCTGAATCAAGCGCTCATGCATCCATTTATACAGGAGAAAATGTAAAAGCGCCAAAAAGCTTAATGTGACATTGACGTAAAGGATACGCGCATACGCGTGACTTACAAATGTAATTTTTCTTTGTAGTCTGTAAGCGAATTTTATATAAAATTAGTACCCGATACCAATATGCATTCACTATTCGCGTACAAAAATTTTCAAAATTGAATTGAATGTGTTATCTTGTTTTTTCCCCCTGTTTTGTGTGTTTGATTGATTACTTTAGTTTACAGTACACTCAATACGAACTCTGTATATAAGTTCAAGTACATAGCTCTTAAGCGAAACAGCGGACGAGAACAAAAACTCTATACATAGCTTACGTCTTTGATTAAATGGTAACCCAAGTTTGCCTAAAGAAACGAACGATAAAAATTTGTATTATCAACTGACATAGCGCATGTTCTGTCTTTATTATATCATCATACATTCTATAAGCTTATACTTGGCTATTTTTATTAAAAACTAATTCTAAATTTCAGTGGCAACAACAAGTGCAAGTGACTGTGAACTCAATCAGCATTCTTACATTGAAGCGCCGTGCAAAATTCTCACAGACACGTACACAACTTACAGAAGGCTGAAGTGTGTTTTTTAGTCTCTGGTAATAACTTTCGGCGAAGCGAAGCTTATTTACTTGTTTTAGTTTAAATCATTTTTTTTTTCTTAATGTATTCTTTATGTTTTTCTGAACATCATATAATTGGAATTAACTTGATGAGCGATGCACATGCGTCTCTGAAAGTAGAATTCCATTATAGTCGGAAATATTTGAATGTAATAAGAAATTTGTCGATTATCCTTGATTTCGCATGAGACGCGTTTATTAATTTTTCAATTATCTTTCTTGAATCTTGCAGGCCATTTATGAGCGCTGAAGTTGCATATGTTAACTTCTGATCGTAAGTGTAAAACAAATTGCATCAAAGCTCTTTATTTGTTTATTGATTGGTTTTATTGTTTTTGTCGTTTCTGCTGTAGGCTAAACGCGTTTTGAAGGCTTCGGATCAAAGTGATTCACAACCAAAATCGGAAGAAGTCTGTAAGTGTTTTTTTGTTTTTGTTTTATTTTACTAATGACCTTCATCCAAATTGAATGCACTTTTTCGAAATTCTTATTTTACCAGCTTCCACGCAGACAAGCAACCTATTCCAAGTATTTAAAAATTTTATGAAATTGAAAAAAACAAATAATTTTCTAACAATTTCCATTAACTTATGTTGAAAATGTACCATTCTTTAAGCTGGTTTATTGTTTGCTCTGAATTGAGACCCAATCCCTCCATTTGATTATACTCTAATCTAAATTGAGTTATAAAAGTGTTTTAATGGAACGAATTATTCAAATTTACTCATTGGCTACATTTACATACATTTGTAGTTAGCTTGTCTGCAAACAGTATATTTGCTTTTAAACAAATTTGGTTGAAGGTTATTAGTTAACTCTCTCGCGAATAACAACTTTCATAAGATGAGTGAGGTATGATTTAATGAATAAAAATAGAAACATGATGCTTGAGTGTCAAATTATCTACATCTAAAATAAAATTAAAGAGGTAAGGTAAGATGTTAACTTAATTCATGACATGGCGTGGGAAGTGTCAACGCTTGACACAAACTTTCACTAGCCATTAAACTGGGTATGTGAGCCGCTGACTCGCTGCGTAAGACGCACTGCAACCTTTTCGTTTTCCAGTTGTTCTCGGCAAATGGATCACGCAATACGCCGAAAACACACTCAAAAATGCCGACAAATGTTTCTTGCGTATGCAACGTGCCACAGGTGAGCACAAGTACCAAACCATGTGGATCCATACGACCCTGGACGCCAGCATGTGTTAAGTTCGGATTGAAGTAGAAGCCAAACTGTTTTTTCGAGTTCATAAGTGCCTGTAAAACTTCTTCACCGGTGGCACAATTATGATCATTAGTCTCATCAGTTGCGATTGTGCGCAAATGTAGTTGTGCATCTGACCAAAAATCCTCAATCTTTAAGTTATCCTTGTTATAATTATCAAAAAACCATTCCGAAAATTTGCGAGCAAACAAATTTATGGGAAAACTAGCTTCGTTGTTATCAATGCTTTCTGGCTTAATTAAGTTATTTACTGTTGTGATGGATGTAATAATGTTTTCAGATGCATCTGTATCCGGCTGCTTTTGCTTATTCCAGTATCGAATAATGTGTTTAATTAGGTCCGATTTAGTAAAGTCCGTTGATGTCGTCTGTACGCGGCTGTGTAAGTACTTGAAGAGTAGCTCCTTGGTTATGTGCCGCTTGTTAAGCAATGTGTGAATGTCATCCATGTATACGAAAATATAATCAAGCGCGTCTAGAACAATTATATTGATCAGTTTAAATTAGCAATACGTAATGTTTTTTA